>QARZ01040886.1:0-64888 GCA_013407115.1 Glycine latifolia
AATGATAAACATAAAACTAATGAATTTTACACTTATTCTAGCATTTATTCACTATATTCTTCCTATTTTCATAATAAAACTATCCTAAAAACTATATATGCTAACAACATATCAAGAGACTATTTGCGAGATATGGTACCACATTGCATGCTGATAGATGAGTCAGGTGCATGCATCATTCTATGCATGATTGTTTGAGTTTGAAATGCATTGGATGATTGGTTTGTTGAGTGTGTATTGGAATCATGGATTTTTGTTAATGATTGTGGTAGGTAATGTTGCTTCCTTCCCAATTCCTGCTATTTGATGTTTGCTGGTTTTATATAATAAACTCACCTTGCATTTGTTGTACCGTGTGGTTGGTACCTGTGATGATCGTGAACTTTCGTTCGTGTAAGCAGATGACTAGCAGTAGGTGACCTTGGAGGGAGATCTTTTTTTTTATTGGAGCACCAAGCTGACGTGATGACGTTGGATTTCTTTTTGGAAGAAGAGTTATGTTTTGTTAATCAACTCTTTCTTAGTTAGTTCTTTGGCTTTTTGTTAGATATCTAATTTCATATGTATATACATATAAAACTAAAGGAAATTCTAACATGTGGATGACATGTACTGATTTAATATATATGTACATAGGTATTTAATTATGTAACTACAAAATGTGTATGATAATTGTATTATCGCGAAAATTTACTACCATTTTCACAATCAAATTAATGAAGTTTTTATTAAAATTGAGATATGCACGATTAAGAGTTAGTGATATCGTAGCGACGAGGCGGGTCGTTACACACTGTCGGTGAGCCTTGACAAATATTCAAGGCTCGACAAACCCATGATTCGCCCTTGGTGAACCTTGACAAATTGCCAAGGCTTGTCAAACCCAAGGTCCACTTTTGGTTAACCTTCATGAATCTCCAAGGCTTGTCAAACAAATGGTTCGCACTTGGTGAGACGTGACAAATCTCCAAGGCTCACCAAACCCAAGGTTCACCCTCGGTGAGCCTTGACGAATCTTTAAGGCTCATCAAACCCAAGGTCTTCCCTTTGTGAGCCTTGACGAATCTTCAAGGCTCATCAAACCTATGATACACCATTGGTGAGCCTTCATGAATCTTCAAGGCTCCGTAAACCCAAGATCCACGCTTGGTGAGCCTTGACGAATCTCCAAGGCTCATCAAACCCAAGGTCCATCATCGATAAGGCTTGACAAATCACTGTGGCTTGTCAAACCCAAGGTCCACCCTTAGTCAGGCTTGATGAATCTCGAAGGTTCATCAAACCCAAGGTCCACCCTTGGTCAACTGATAACCAATTGTTGCATTGTTTCAAAACAATTAAACTATGCCAATTCTGTAGCACAAGATTAAACTAGGTCGACTCAGAGACACGATCAGTTTGGTTCCAACTTCAATTCACTAATAAACAATAGGGAGATTTTAATCTAACAGTTTGCATGCGATGAATAAAAATTGCAGAAAAATGTAGAAAATGACAAAATTGATAAGAGGTATTGTAAAACAGATTAAAGAACATCAATCCAATTCACCAAACCAAGCAATGCAAATCATCATTGTTCTCAAATAATGATCTTGTTATGAAAGTTCATTCAATTTCATTAGAAGCAGTTCAATCGAATTAACTCCTAAATTAATTGGTCTAGTGAACAATGGAGCCAGAATATGCTCCATTAGCTCATCTTCCGGTCTAGGCTAATTATTTCCTCGGTCAGCCATTTCTAATTCCAATTCAGAGATTGAATCAAAATCAGAATTTTCTGCTTCTCTTTCTCTTTGTCTGGCTAGTCTCCTGTTTCTTCTAATAGTCCTCTCTATTTCAGGATCGAATTGTAGATGCTCAGGATTAACTATACCTCGCATAAACTAAGAAAAGCAATTTAGTAACAAAAGAAATTCCAATCCCGAAGATTAAAGTTACTATAAAATTGGCGATTTCAATCCCTGACAACGGCGCCAAAAACTTGTTGCACGCTCGACAAATGTACCGTTCGTTTCAAGTAATAAAGTGAGTAAGTAAAGTATCGTCTCCACAGGGATTGGATGCAATCTTATCGTAACTTACTATCTCAGAAATTGGAAGAAAATTAATAAGTTTGCAGAGAGTGTGGTTGTGTTTTGTGGATTACGTAAATTAAATAATGACAGAAAATTACAAGAAAATGAACATTCACACAGAAATTGAAATACCAAACCAAAACTCAAATTCTCCTTGCTTGGACTGGATTCTTGGATTGATTGATTGTTTAGCCTTCCAAGATCATTGTCAATGGAAGACCCACAAAATTAATGCAAGAAAATAGAAGAACAGAAACGAAAATGAAGAACAGTGAAAAACAGTTGAGAGAAAATGAGAGAAAAGATTTTAATTCTGAAAACTTATAAAAGAAACTATAAATTCTGTTTGTGCTAAAATGAAGTGTAAAAATCTCACTAACTAATTGCACTAGTATATAGTGACTAAGTCAGTAGGAAATGATAGGCCATGATTAGGCCCATCTAATCGAACTAATTACTAATTACACCAATTCGTACACCAAAATTCAAGTGCAGAGTTTCTGACTTCCAAGCCTCAAATGACCTTCAAAATGACAGAGTTGGCCTCGACTTATCTCTGACAAAATTGTAGATCTTTTCCTTATCTTTCCAAGGACTACTCATACACTCCATTTGGAGTCCTATAGAGCTCTCTAGATCCTGCACAAGGAAGATAGGTCAAGTAAGTTAAAAATCCGAAAATAAGTAACAATTATCAATTAAGCCTATTTGTTTGCCTATGACAAAAACTGAGTTAAGGTGAGAAAATAAAAGTCCAAGAGAATTCAAATAAGCTAAGAAGAATAGAAAAACATTAAACTAAAAATATTCAATCATCAACCTTGATGAATCTCAAAGCTCGTCAAATCCAAGGTCTGCTCTTGGTTAGGCTTGATGAAACACCAAGGCTCGTCAAACCCAAAGTCCACCCTTGGTCAGGCTTGATGAATATCCAAGGCTCTTCAAACCAAAGGTTTGCCCTTGGTGAGCTTTGATGAGTCTTCAAGGCTCATCAAACCTAAGGTTGGCCCTTGGTGAGCCATGACGAATCTCCCAGGCTCGTCAAACCCAAGGTCCCCCCCTTGGTGAGCCTTCATGAATTTCAAAGGCTCATCAAACCCATGGTTAACCCTTGGTGAGCCTTGATGAATCTTCAAGGCTCAACAAACCCAAGGTCTGCCATTGTTGAGGCTTGACAAATCTTCAAGGCTCTTCAAACCCATGATTCACTCTTGCTGAACCTTAATGAATCTTCAAGGTTAATCAAACCCAAGGTATGCCCTTGGTGAGCAGTGACGAATTGTGAAGGCTCTTCAAACCCAAGGTCAATTTTTTGTTAGCCTCTACGAATCTCCAAGGCTTGTCAAACCAATGGTTCACGCTTTGTGAGACATGACGAATCTCCAAGGCTCACCAAACCGAAGGTTCACCCTCGGTGAGCCTTCAAAAATCTCCAAGGCTCGTGAAACCATGGTTCACCCTTGGTGAGCCTTGACAAATCTCCAAGGCTCATCAAACCCAAGGTCTTCCCTTGGTGAGCCATGACAAATCTTCAAGGCTTCTCAAACCCATGATTCACCCTTGATGAGCCTTTATGAATCTCCAAGGCTCATCAAACCAAAGGTCTACCCTTGGTGAGCCTTGACGAATCCTCAATGCTCATCAAACCCAAGGTTCGTCATTGGTAAGGCTTGACGAATCACCGTGGCTCATCAAACCCAAGGTCCACGCTTGGTTAGCCTTGACTAATCTCGATGCTCATCAAATCCAAAGTTTGCTCTTGGTTAGGCTTGACGAAACACTAAGGCTCGTCAAACCCAAGGTCCACCCTTGTTTTGGCATGACGAATATCTAAGGCTCATCAAACCCAAGGTCTGCCCGTGGTAAGCTTTGACAAATATTCAAGGCTTGTCAAACCCAAGGTTCGTCCTTGGTGAGCCTTGAATAATCTTCAAGGCTAATCAAACCCAAAGTCCGCCCTTAGTTAGCAATGACGAATCTCCAAGGCCCGTCAAACCTAAGGTCCACCCATGGTGTGTCTTCACGAATCTCAATGGCTCGTCAAACCCAAGGTCCACCATTGGTAAGGCTTGACGAATCACCGAGGCTCGTCAAACCCAAGGTCCACCCTTGGTCAGGGTTTACGAAATCTCCAAGGTTCCTCAAACCCAAGTTCTTCCCTTGGTCAGCCTTGACGAATCTCGAAGCTCATCAAATCCAAGGTCCGCCCTTGGTGAGGCTAGGCAAATCACCAAGACTCATCAAACCCAAGGTCCACTCTTGGTCAGGCTTGACAAATCACCAAGGCTCGTCAAACCCAAAGTCCACCCTTGGTCAGGGTTTACGAATCTCCAAGGTTCCTCAAGCCCAAGTTCCACCCTTGGTCAACCTTGACGAATCTCAAAGCTCATCAAATCCAAGGTCCGCCCTTGGTGAGGCTTGGCAAATCACAAAGGCTCGTCAAACCCAAGTTCCACCCTTGGTTAGGTTTGACGAATATCCAAGGCTCTTCAAACCCAAAGTCCGCCCTTGGTGACCCTTGACGAATCTCCAAGGCTCATCAAACTCAAGGTCCACCCTTGGTTAGCCTTGAAAAATCTTCAAGGCTCGTTGATAACCGATGTCGTATCGCTTTAAAACAATTAAACTATGCTAATTTTGTAGTACAGAATTAACGTAGATCGACTAAGAGACACAATCAACATGGTTACAACTTTAATTCACTAGGAAATAATAGGGGAATTTTTATCGAACAGTTTGCATGCGATAAACAAAAATTGCAAAAACACAAACTACAATTGAAGAAACTAACAAAATTGATAAAAGGTAATAAACACAAATTAAACAACATCAATCTAATTCACCAAACTAAGCAATGCAAATTATCATAGTTCTCAGATAATGGTCTTGTTATGAAAGGTCATTCAATTTCATTAGAAGCAGTTCAATCGAATTAACCCCTATATTAATTAAAACCACAAACCTAATTGAAATATCATCCAAGTAATCTGTGATTAAAATTCGAAATTAGGAAATGAATCCATAACCTAATTCATTTTCAATCCTAAACACATTCATAATCATGAAAATTGAATAGAGGATTGAAGAAGAAAGTGAACATTCATACAGAAATTGAAATACCAAACTAGAACTCAAATTCTCCTTGCTTGGGTTGGATCCTTGGATTGATTGATTGTTTAGCCTTTCATGATCATCATCAATGGAAGCCCCATGAAATTAGTGAAAGAAAATGGAAGAACAAAAATGAAAATGAAGAACAGTGAAGGACAATGAAGAATAGTTGAGAGAAAATAAGAGAAAAAGTTTTAATTATAGAAACTTCTAAAAGTCACTACAAAATATGTTTGTGCTAAAATGAAGTGTTCCAATCCAAATGACTAAAATCACTAAAATATAGTAACCAGTCAGTAGGAAAGGATGCGCCATGATTAGGCCCATCTTATCTAACAAATTACTAATTACACCAATTCGCAGACCAAAATTCAAGTGCAGTGGTTTTGACTTCGAAGCCTAAAATGACCCTTAAAATGATAGTGTTGGCCTCAGCTTATCTCGGACAAAATTTTAGATGTTTTCCTTATCTTTCTAGAGACTACTCATATGCGCCATTTGGTGTTCTGTAGAGCTCTCTAGGTCCTTTCACAAGGAAGATAGGTCAAGTAAGCAAAAACTCCAAAAATAAGCAACAATTATCAATTAAGCCCACTTGTTTGCCTAAGGCAAAAATTGAATTAGAATGAGAAAATAAAAGTCCAAGAGAAATCAAATAAGTTAAGAAGAATAGAAAAATATTAAACTAAAAATACTCAATCACTCGTCAAACCTATGATTCACCCTTGGTGAGCCTTTATGAATCACAAAGGCTCATCAAACCCAAGATCTGATTTTTGCAATTGCGAATCTCCAAGGCTCGTCAAACCCAAGTTCCATCCTTAGTAACTTCACAAATTTCCAAGGCTCATCAAACCCATGGTTCACCCTTGGTGAGCCTTGATGAATCTCCATGGCTCATCAAACCCAAGGTCCGCTGTCGATGAGCCTTGACGAATCTTCAAGGCTCGTCAAATGCATGATTCGTCCTTGGAGAGCCTTGACAAATCTCCATGGCTCATCAAATCCAAGGTCCACCCTTGGTGAGCCATAAAAATATCCAAGGCTCATCAAACCCAAGGTCCACCCTTGGTGAGCCTTCCCGAATCTCGCAGGGTTGTCAAACCCATGGTTAGCCCTTGGAGATTCGTCGTGGCTCACCAAGGACGAATCAAGGGTTTGGCGAACCTTCCAAATTCGTCAAGGCTCATTAACGGTGGACCTTGGGTTTGATGAGTCTTAGAGATTCATTAAGGCTCACCAAAGGCGAACCTTGAGTTTGACTAGCTTAGAAGATTTGTGAAGGCTTACCAATGGAGAACCTTGGGTTTGATATGCCTCAGATATTCGTCGTAGGTCAGCAAGGGCGAATCATAGGTTTGACGAGCCTTAAATATTTGTCAAGGCTAACCGATGACGGGCCTTAGGTTTGATCAGCCTTGGAGATTCATCAAAGCTCACCAGGGGTGAACCATGGGTTTAACGAGCCTTGGCAATTCGTGAAGGCTTACTAAGGGGGGGACCTTGGCTGCGTCGTAGAATCTTCAAGGCTCATTAAACCCAAGGTCCACCATCGGTGTGCCTTAACAAATCTTGATGGTTTGTCAATCCCATGATTCATCCATGGTGAGCCTTGACAAATTTCCAAGGCTAATCAAACCCAAGATCCTCCCTTGGTGAGCCATGACGAATCTCCAAGGCTCGTAAAACCCAAGGTCCACCCTTGGTGAGCCATGACAAATCTCCAAGGCTTGTCAAACCCAAGGTCCACCCTTGGTGAGCCTTCACGAATCTCCAAGGCTCGTCAAACCCATGGTTCACCCTTGGTGAGCCTTGACAAATCTCCAAGGCTCATCAAACCCATAGTCTTCCCTTGGTGAGGCTTGACGAATCACCAAGGCTCGTCAAACCCAAGGTCCACCCTTGGTCAGGCTTGACAAATATCCAAGGCTCTTCAAACCCATGGTTCGCCCTTGGTGAGCATTGACAAATCTTCAAGGCTAGTCAAACCCAAGGTTCGCCCTTGGTCAGGCTTGACGAATATCCAAGGCTCTTCAAATCCATGGTTCGCCCTTGGTGAGCATTGACAAATCTTCAAGGCTAGTCAAACCCAAGGTTCGCCCTTGGTTAGCCATAACGAATCTCCAAGGCTTGTCAAACCTATTATTTTCCCTTGGTAACCCTTAACAAATCTCCAAGGCTCGTCAAACCCAATGTTCTCCCTCGGTGAGCCTTCACAAATTTCATAGGCTCATAAAACCCATGGTTTAACCTTGGTGAGCCTTGACGAATCTCCAAGGCTTGTCAAACCCAAGGTCCCCCCTGGTGATCCTTCACAAATCTCCAAGGCTCGTCAAATCCATGGTTCACCCTTGGTGAGCCTTGACAAATATCTAAGGCTCATCAAACCCAAGGTTCACCTTTGGTTAGCCTTGAAGAATCTTCAAGGCTCGTTAAACCAATGATTTTCCCTTGGTGAGCCGTTACGAATCTTAAAGGCTCATCAAACCCAAGGTCTGCTCTTGGTGAACCATTTCGAATCTCCAAGGCTCGTGAAACCAAAGGTCCCCTCCTGATAAGCCTTCATGAATTTTCGAGGAAGCTTCAATCCAAGAACTTGAAGTTACTAGCTGCAGGGATTATCTATCCTATTTCAGATAGCACTTGGGTTTCACCTGTCCAAGTAGTCCCTAAGAAGTCAGGTATCACTGTTGTGAAAAACCAAGATAATGAGTTGATACCGACTAAAGTAACCAACAGTTGGCGAGTTTGCATTGACTACAGGATACTTAACCTGACAACTCGTAAGGACCATTTCCCTCTCCCCTTCATTAACCAGGTTCTGGAGAGGTTGGCAGGTAAATCGCATTATTGCTTTGTTAATGATTTTTCAAGTTAAATGCATATTCATATTGCACCAGAAGACCAAAATAAGACCACATTCACCTGTCCATTTTGCATATTTCCCTACACTAGGATGCCTTTCGGCCTATGCAACACACCTGCTACCTTCCAAAGATGCATGATGAGTATCTTTTCTGATTTATTAGAGAGTTGCATAAAGGTGTTTATGGATGATTTCACTGTTTATGGTTCCTCTTTTGATGCATGTTTGGATAGTCTCTCTAGAGTTCTTGATCAACGTATTGGGACTAACCATGTCCTTAACTTTGAGAAATGCCATTTTATGGTACATGAAGGTATAGTCTTAGGGCATTTGGTCTCTAGTAGAGGTCTTGAGATCAATAAGGCTAAGATTAATGTTATTACTTCTTTACCTTACCCCGCTTCTATGCAGGAAGTGCATTCTTTTCTTGGACATGTAGGTTTTTATAGGAGATTCATCTAGGATTTCAGGAAGATTGCACTGCCATTGTCCAAACTTCTCCAAAAGGACGTAGAATTTATGATTGACCAGCCTTGCAAAGAGGCATTTGAGGAATTAAGGAATAAGCTTACGACCTCTCCCATCATGCAGCCATCAGATTGGGAACTTCTCTTTGAGCTCGTGTGTGATGCCTCTAGCTATACACTTGGGGTTGTGTTGTCACAAAGAGTTGATAAACGATCCCATGTTATTGCTTATGCTTCACGCACTTTAGATGCAGCCCAAGTTAACTACACCACCACTGAGAAAGAGCTTTTGGCTATTACTTTTGCTTTAGATAAATTTTGATCTTATTTGCTTTGCTCCCATATCACTGTCTTTATTGACCATGCAGCTTTGAAGTACCTATTAAAGAAGCCTAATGCTAAACTTAGATTGATCAGGTGGATGCTCCTTCTTCAGGAGTTTGATATTGAGATTAAGGACAGGAATGGTGCAGAAAACTTGGTTGTTGATCATTTGAGAAGGATTGAGGGACCTGTTGAATCCTTTCCTATTAGGGATAATTTCCTTGATGAGCATTTGATGCACTTGCATTCATCACATATCACCCCTTGGTTTGCTGACATTGTGAATTTCATTGTTGCATCTGTTGCTCCACCTGATGCATCTAGGTCTCAAATAGATAAACTTAAGATAGATGCTAAATTTTATGTGTGGGATGATCCTTATTTGTGGAGGTTTGGTAATGATCAAGTGATCCGTAGGTGTGTGCCAGATCATGAGATTCAGTCTATTCTTCAGTTTTGTCATGGCACACCTATCGACGGTCATTTTGGACCTCAGCGAATTGCTAGGAGGGTATTGGACTGTGCTTCTATTGGTCTACTTTGTTTAGAGATGCTCATCACTTTACCACCACTTGTGAGCATTGTTAGATAGCAGGAGGAATCATTACACATAGGCATGAGATGCCTCAACAACCCATTATTTTTGTGAGGTTTTTGATGTGTGGGGTGTTGATTTTATGGGTCCATTTCCTATTTCTCATGTTTTTTTTATGTATTCTATTTGCTGTTGATTATGTTTCTAGATGGGTTGAAGCTAAGGCCACTAGAACTAATGAATCTAAAGTTGTTGTGGATTTTGTGAGATCCAACATTTTTTGCAGGTTTGATGTGCCTAGAGCCATTATCAGTGACCAGTGGAGCCATTTCTGTAACAGGTCATTAACATCCTTGCTTCAGAAGTATGAGGTTATGCATAAAGTTATTACAGCTTATCATCCCCAAACTAATGGGCAAGCAGAGATTTTTAACAGAGAAATCAAGCAAGTGTTACAGAAGGGGGTGCAACCCAACAGGAAGGATTGGAGCAAGTTACTTGAAGATGCTTTATGGGCTCACAGGACCGCTTATTAGGCTGTGAAGATTGAGCACCGTGCTTATTGGGCTGTAAAGAGTTGTAACATGGCATTTGATGAAGCGGGTATGGAAAGGAACTTGAAGAGATCCGCATAGAAGCCTATGAGAACTCCAAGATTTACAAGGAGAAACTGAAGAGATTTCATGACTCTAGGATTCTTTGGAAGGAGTTCCAAATTGGGCAAAAAGTGCTTTTGTTTAAGTCTCGCCTCAAGCTTATTTTCGGTTAACTTCGATCTAGATGGGATGGACCTTTTGTTATTACTAATGTTTTTCCCCACGGTGCAGTTAAGATTAAAAATGAACTTACCAGCAAGGTCTTCCAAGTGAATGCTCACCAATTCAAGCTATTTCATGAGAGCCCACAAGTGGATGAGGAGCTTGTGGCGGACCTCTCATTGGTCTTGCCAATTTTATGTGATGATGTGCCTTGAATGACATTTTAGGAGTTTCCTTTTCCCTTCTTTTATTTGTTGTCTCTTTATTTTCTTTTCATTGCATGCTGACATTAAGGACAATGTGCATTTCAAGTGTAGGGTGAAGGATTAGAAAAATCTATTTTCTGTTTTTCCCCATGGTGCAGTTGAGATTAAAAATGAACATACTGGCAAGGTCTTCAAAGTGAATGCTCACCAACTCAAGCTATTTCATGAGAGCCCCCAAGTGGATGTGGAGCTTGTGGCGAACCTCTCCTTGGTCTTGCCAATTTTATGTGATGATGGGCCTTGAATGACATTTTGGGAGTTGCCTTTTCCCTTCTTTTATTTGTTGTCTCTTTGTTTGCTTTTCATTGCATGCTGCCATTGAGGACAATGTGCATTTCAGGTGTGGGGTGAAGGATTAGAAAAATCTGTTTTCTGTTTTTTGTTTTTACATTCTGTTTTTTTTTGTTTTATTTGTCTAGGTTCTATTTTCTATTTTAGTTTTTGAGTCTGTATGTTGTTTCTATTTGTTTTCGATTTTATCTGTCTGTTTTCTATTTGTTTTGTTTTTTGTCTGTTTTTGTTGTTGTTTCTATTATTATTTTGCTGTATTTGTTTTTTTTTGTTCTGTTTGGTTGTTATTCTGTTTTTACATTCAGAAAATAAAAATTAGAATTTAGGCACTTTTTCATGTTTTTCATAGGATTTTTAACTTGTATAATTTGTGAGAATGTACTAATTTTTGTTGGATTGAAAGGTTTCATGCTTGATATGAATCATTGTTGCAATTGTTTAAGTGATAAGTAAGCTTGAGAAATAGAATTTAAGATGGATCACGTGTGATAGAATTATGCCTTGTGAGTTTTTGGGCCTTTGTGGATGAATCACATTATTTCATTCATGTTCTTTCATATGTGTGATATACGTTTGTCGTGTGGCTTCAAAACAATTTAACTAAGCTAATTCTGCAGCACAGGGTTAACCTAGGTTGACTCAGAGACACGATCAATATGGTTCTAGCTTCAAATCATTGGTAATAATAAGGGGGAATTTTGTCAAACAGTTGGTATGCGCAAAGTAAAACATGCAAGAACACAAACTAAAATTAAAGAACAATGCAGAAATTAACAAGATTATCAAGGAGTAAAGTAACACAGATTAGAAAGCATCAATCCAATTCACCAACCCAAGCTATTCGAATCATCATCATTCTCATAAGTTGATTCTATCATGAACATTCATTCAATCTCAATAGAAGCAGTTCAATCGACTTAACCCCTAAATTAATTGAAACCACAAACGCTAATTGAAATATCATCCAATTAATCTGTGATTTATATTCGAAATTAGGCAATGAATCCATAACCTAATCCGCTTTCAATTCTAAACGCATTCATAATCATGAAAACAAAATAGCAATTGAAGAAGAAAGTGAACATTCACACAGAATTCGAAATACTAAACCAGAACTCAAATTCTCCTCTTACTTGGATTGGATCCTTGGATTGAGTGATTATTTAGCCTTCCATGATGATCACCAAGGAAAGCCCCATGAAATAAGTGCAGAAAAATGGAAAAATAGCAAAGTGGAAATGAAGAAGATGAAGAACAAATGAGAGAAAATGAAGAACAAGCTTTTGATTCTAAAAACTAAAGAAAAGAAATAATAAACTTGTTTGTGCAAAATGTAAAGTGCTGTCCAAGTTTCACTAAAGTCACTAATATATAGTGACTAAGTCTGAAGAAAAGAATGGGCCATGAACAAAACCCATCAATTCTAATTATTTGCTATTTACAACCATAAAATCAAATTCGCAGCCTAAAATTACAAGTGCAGAGGTTCTAATTTCGAAGCTTAAAATGACCCTCCAAATGAAAAAATTGGCCTCGGGCTATTTCTGGTAAACTTGTAGATCTTTTTGTTATCTTTCCAGAGACTCCTAGAACGCTCCATTCGGAGTTCTGTAGAGCTCTGCAGGTTCTGAACAAGCCAGATACGTAAAGTGAGCAAAAATCCAAAAATGCGCAACAAATAGCAATTAAGCCCACTTACTAGCCTAAGACAAAAACTGAATTAGAATAGGAAAATAAAGGTCCAAGAGAAGTCAAATAGGCTAAGAATGATATAAAAATATTTAACTAAAGGCACTCCATCAATGTGATTTCACACTTGTGATAGATTACTCTGTTTTGTCTTGCCTCTTTTGACATTCATTGTTGCACATGCTTTGATTAAGATGATTTAGGACCTCTTTCTTTTATCAACTAGCCAAATAAACTATCCATGCATTGATATCCATTGCTACCCTTTTTGAGCCTTTAACCTTTTCTTGTGTAGCTCATTAGAAACTGAAAAATAGAAAACCAAGTTATCCTAACTTTAGGGAGAAAAGGGGCCTTGGAATTGTTTTGGCAATGGGTTTCAAACATGTGTGGGATATTTTTATTTTGCTTTGATTTGGAAAGAAAGGAAAAGAAAAGGAAAGAAAGAGTTTACAAAGCAAAAGTTCAAAGAAAAAATGCATAAACAAGGAAAAATAAAAGCAAAGAAAAAGAAAATGCAATAAAAGTTGTTGTGATTCATTTTCATCCTTATAAGTTCTTTGTTTCTACCCCTCTTTTTACTTGTTGGCTTACTCTCCATTGCCCATCTTTTCTCTTAGTTTTAGCCTAAATATCCTTTTCTTATCCACCCTTTACCTAAGCCATACATTACAAGCCAATAAAGTCCTTTTGATATTTTGGTGCATGTTTATTTCAAGTTGAATGAATTAGAGTCTTGTCAAAATGTGGATCTGTTAGTTACATATGGTGTTTGAGTGTAAACATAAACCCATACATCATAAAAGAGGTTGAGTGTTGCTCTTTGAGAGATTCCTATCACCTTGGTTCATTCTTAATTTTAACTTGACTACTTTTTCACTTTGCACTTTGTGATCATGTGTTCATCAATTGTTTGTTACCTTAATATCATTATACCATTTTTCATCTTTCTCACTTTTGTGCATTGTTATGATCCATTGAAACATGTGTGTGCCTTGTTCTTACCCTTCTTTTAGTTTGTGGTTTACTTTAGTTTGAATTCTTCTCTTAGTCTTTCTTTTAGTTTTGCTCAGGAGTGCAAAAGTTTAAGTGTCAGGCATTTTGATTGAGTATTTTTAGTTTAATATTTTTCTATTCTTCTTCATTTATTTGAATTCTCTTGGACTTTTATTTTCTCATTCTAATTCAGTTTTTGCCTAAGGCAAACAAGTAGACTTAATTTATAATTGTTGCTTATTTTCGGATTTTTTCTCTTACTTGACCTATCTTTTGTGCAGCACCTAGAGAGCTCAGCAGAACTCTAAATGGTGCATATGAGTACTCCTTAGAAAGATAAGAAAAAGATCTACAATTTTGTCAAAGAAAAGCTGCGGCCAATTCTGTCATTTTGAGGGTCATTTTAGGCTTGGAAGTTAGAACCACTTCACTTGAATTTTGGGCTGGGAATTGGTGTAATTAGTAATTAGTTAGATTAGATGGGCCTAATCACTGCCCGTCCTTTCCTATCGACTAAGTCACTATATTTAGTGATTTTAGTTATTTGGATTTGGACACTTCATTTTAGCACAAACATATTTTGTAGTGATTTTTAGAAATTTTCAAAATTAAAACCCTTTATCTTATTTTCTCTCAACTGTTCTTCATTGTTCTTCATTATTCTTCATTTTCATTTCTATTCTTCCATTTTGTTGCATTAATTTCGTGGGCTTCCATTGATGATGATCATGGAAGGCTAAACAATCAATCAATCCAAGGATCCATCCCAAGCAAGGAGAATTTGAGTTCTGCTTTGGTATTTCAATTTCTGTATGAATGTTCTCAGTTTCTTCTTCAATCCTTGATTCGATTTTCATGATTATGAATGTGTTTAGGATTGAAAATAGATTAGGTTATGAATTCATTTCCTAATTTTGAATTTTAATCATAGATTATTTGGATGATATTTCAATTAGGTTTGTGGTTTCAATTAATTTAGGGGTTAATTTGATTGAACTGCTTCTAATGAAATTGAATGAACTTTCATAACAAGATCATTATTTGAGAACTATGATAATTTGCATTGCTTGGTTTGGTGAATTGGATTGATGTTCTTTAATCTATTTTACATTACCTTTAATCAATTCTATTAGTTTCTTCAATTGTAGTTTGTGTTTTTGCAATTTTTGTTTATCGCATGCAAACTGTTCGATAAAAATCCCCTTATTATTTACTAGTGAATTGAAGTTGGAACCATATTGATTGTGTCTCTGAGTCGACCTAGGTTAATCCTGTGCTACAGAATTAGCGTAGTTTAATTGGTTTGAAGTGATACAGCATCAGTTATTAGTTTAATCGATTATCAACAAGTGGCAATCTATTACTTGAGAACTAAGAACATTTTAATCAATTAAGAGATTGTGGTAATCAATTACACAGTTCAAAATCACATAATGGACTTCCTGTGATAATCAATTACAACATGGTAGTGATCGATTACTTGGCAACTATTTTGAATAAAGCTTCCTATGATAATTGATTATATTGCATTTTAATCGATTACATTGTTCATAAGTCTTTTTCTAAAAGCCTCAATAACACTTTAATCAATTACATAAGTGATTTAATCGATTACTGAAAGTTAAAATAGTTTTCTCTATAAATAGATACTGCTTGTTTGAACAAAATACAAAGAATATTATAAATCTTTCTAAAGAGAGAAAAGATACTACGAGCTATTCACTATTTTGACTCAAATCCTCTGTTTCACCATTCATAAAGAAATCATGAGAGGATTTCTCTTTTGAGCATTTTTGCAAAAATAAAAAGACTTTGGAGAGATTCTTTTGAGATATACATTCAACCTTGATTCAGAATCTTTATCATCTACGTTCATCTGAATTGGATCATCAGGTTGCTTCTCTCTATACTACTTTGGTTGTAATTCTTTTTAGAATTTCTGACTTGTGTAACTAGTGCAATAGTTTTCTTAAAGCTTCTCTAGAATAGGTTTTTCTAGACGGAAGATTAGAGAAGAGTTTTCTCTAAGTCTTGATCATAGAGAGTCTAAGGGAGTTAGATTTCTTTTTCTTAATCTAGGTCTGATTGAAAGAAGCAGATTGTTAATAGTTGAATCCTAACTAGTTGGTTAGGGGAATTGAATGTAGCTTCTTTGGATTGAGAAGTGAACTAGTATAAACCTTGGGGTTGATTACTTCTTCTTTATCTTTTCTTGTGGTTATTAATTGTCATTTGTTGGTATAACTTTTCATTATCAACTAAAACCTTCTTGGTGTAATCGCATTCTATAAAGAAAGGAGTTTGATTGATTGAAAGTTTTCAATTGTTTGAGGGAAAACACTTCAGTTTTTGGAAAAATAGAATGCAAATTTTCACTGAATCAAATGACCCCGGTGCATGGAACGCAATTGAAGGTCCTTTGATACCTACCAAAACTATTGATAATGAAAAGGTTTCCAAAGAATAGGATGAAATAACTGATATAGAAAAGAAGGGAGTTCAATATGATTTTAAAGCTTAAAACAAGATAACCGTTGCTTTGTCTTCTGATGAGTTTTTCATAACAATTAGGTACAAGAGTGCAAAAGAGTTGTGGGAAATGCTGGAGATCACTCATGAAGGAAATGATGAAGTAAGGAGATCAAGAAAACATGCCTTGATCCATGAGTATGAAATGTTCAAGATGAACACAATAGAAAACATCTCTCAGCTCCAAACCAGATTCACACACATCGTCAATCATCTACTTGGTCTTGGCAAAACATTTGATGTAGAGGAACTCAACATCAAAATTTTGAAATGCTTGACAAGACCTAGGCAACCAAAAGTGACAGCAATCAAAGAATCCAAAGATCCGTCAAAGATGTCTATGGCTGCAGTTTTTGTTAAGTTGCTTGAATATGAATTAGAAATGTCTCAACTAACAAATGCAGAAGATGCAGACAAGAAACAAAAAAGCATTGCATTAAAAGTCGCATCTTCAAAAGGTGAGAAAGATTATGATTCAAGTTGAGATGAAGGTGACAAAAATCTGAATCTAATTGTCAAAAGATTTGGCAAGTTCAAGCAGAGAAATAAGAATAAAAGGTTTACAAAGTTCAACAAACGAATGACAACAACAACAACAACAACTTCAACTTCTTTGAGTGTGGAAAGCAACGCCACATCAAGTCTGAATGTCCAATCTTCTTGAAGAAGTAGTTAGGTGAAAAGAAAGCAAAAAAAGAAGGGAAACCCAAAAGAGTCTACATAGCTTGGGAAGATAATGCATCTACAACTTCTAAATCTTCAAGTGAGAATGAAGAAGCCAATGTTTGTCTAACATCAACAATTGATGAAGAAGACTCTCAAGTGTTGAATCAGAAGTAAATCCTGAAATTGATCAACTAGTTAATGCTTTTAATGAAATGCATGAGGAGGCTCAAAAACTTGCTATCTCTAATAACAAGCTCAAAGGTAAACTTAGATGGCATACCACTAAGCTAGCTTCAATGCAAGCTAAACTTTGCAACCTGAAAGAAGAAAATGAAAAACTTGTTTCAAGCTACTAAGCAAATGGATGTGTGAGTGCCTCTTATTCTACAAAAGTAGATGAAAACAAAGTTTTACAAAAGGAATTTGATGATTTCAAAAATATCCATCTTGAAAAATGCATGACTTTACAAATAGAAAAATCCTACTTCGTAGATCTCTTGAAAAAGCTGTATTGAGGGAAATGTAGTTTAAACCAAATGTTAAGTGTGCAAAAGTATGCTTCTGATAAATCTGGATTAGGATACAAATATCAATCACAACCTTTTCAAAATACCAAGTTTGTACCCCTAAAACAGATGAATCGTAAAAGGTTTTCAAAAGCAAAGCATACTAAAATGACTCATTTTGAAAAAGGATCAAAATCTATAACATGTCATTACTGCATGAAGAATGGTCACACCTCACACAAGTGTTATGCTAGAAGGTTCTTTGTTCCAAATGGAGAATGCATATGGGTGATTGAGTATTTTTAGTTTAATATTTTTATATTACTCTTAGCTTATTTGACTTTTCTTGGACTTTTATTTTCCCATTCTAATTCAGTTTTTGCCTTAGGTAACCAAGTGAGCTTAATTGATAATTTTTGCTTATTTTCGGAGTTTTTGCTTACTTGACCTATCTTCCTTGTACAGGACCTAGAGAGCTTTACAGGACTCCAAATGGTACATATGAGTACTCCGTGGAAAGATAAGGAAAATATCTACAAGTTTGTCAGAGATCAGCCGAGGCCAATTCTGTCATTTTGAGGGTCATTTTAGGCTTGGAAGTCAGAACTACTGCACTTGAATTTTGGGCTGCAAAATTGGTGTAATTAGTAATTTGTTAGATTAGTTGGGCTTCATTATGGCCCATCCTTTCCTACTGACCAGTCACTATATTTTAGTGATTTTAGTTATTTGGAGAGACACACTTCATTTTAGCATAAACATATTTTGTAGTGATTTTTAGAAGCTTTTAGAATTAAAACCCTTTCTCTTATTTTCTCTCAACTGTTCTTCATTGTTCTTGACTTTAATTTCTGTTCTTCCATTTTCTTGCATTAATTTTGTGGGGCTTTCATTGATGATGATCATGGAAGGCTAAACAATCAATCAATCCAAGGATCCAGCCCAAGTAAGGAGAATTTGAGTTCTGGTTTGGTATTTCAAATTTTATATGAATGTTCACTTTCTTCTTCAATCCTCTATTCGATTTTCATAATTATGAATGTGTTTAGGATTGAAAATGAATTAGGTTATGGATTCATTTCCTAGTTTTTAATTTTAATAAGAGATTATTTGGATGATATTTCAATTAGGTTTGTGGTTTCAATTAATTTAGGGGTTAATTCGATTGAACTGCTTCTAATGAAATTGAATGAACTTTCATAACAGAATCATTATCTGAGAACTAGGATAGTTTGTATTGCTTGGTTTGGTGAATTGGATTGATGCTTTTTAATCTGTTTTACATTACCTTTAATCAATTCAGTTAGTTTCTGCAATTTTTTGCAATTTTCATTTATCGCATACAAACTGTTTGATAAAAATCCCCCTATTATTTACTTGTGAATTGAAGTTGGAACCATATTGATTGTGTCTCTGAGTCGACCTAGGTTAATTTTGTGCTACAGAATTAGCATAGTTTAATTGTTTTGAATTGATACGACATCGGTTATCAAAACTAGAGCCGTTGTTGGGGACACGGTTCATTGTGTGCTAACTTTAATTCACTGCATATTAGATAATAGCATTAGTAAATTATAAAAGAAAAAAAAATATTTACATTCACTGCATATTTACATCCTGCTACACAATTGCACTTTGTTACATATTTTCCTTGTTTCTATTGGTTGTTATGAAGTGTATGTCAGGTGCTGGTGCAAAATAGTGAAAAAAAAAGAGCAAAACAGGGGAAAAATAGAGGAAAAAAATAGAGGAGTAGTAGGGAGAGAATTTGTGTAGTGTAGTTGTGTTTGTTGTGCTATTTGCTGTCCAGAATTTTTCGGTCCTGTAGAGTTTTGCTGTGAAACTTGGTGTCCAAAGTTTAGCCTCCATTCTAAGCAAAACTAACCCCTTTTAGGGTTAGGTATGGGTTAAAATTGGCAAATTCGACCTCTAAGTAGGAGTTTTAACATCGTTTTAACAATTTACGTAGGGAAATTCTGGTCATTTCACAGCAAACTATCTCGGAATGAGCTAAAATTTTCCCAAAATGTGGAGAAAATTAATACATCAAGGTGACCCTGTGAGGGACGAACACAATCAGGAGGGGCCCAAATTGCCAAATTCGATGATCTAGACCACTTTTAAATTTATTTTGTGTTTTCATGATTTTTAAAAGTCACCAAAAAAATTACAAAAATCAAGCATGATTTATACATATTTACTGTGGTGTTTTTAAATTTTTCTAAAATTGTTTAGGGCAGTTCTCCATTTTCTGTTTCATTTCCTGGTAGAGTAGCTGTCTGCCATTTCTGTGTTTTTGTTCCTTATGAGTTGAACTGTGCATGACTAGGTCCACATCAAGTGACTTGCATTCATATGATCCTGAGATAGATAGGACATTTTACAGATTAAGCAGAAATAATATTAGTCTAGATGAATTTGATAGTGTAGTCCTAGATAGTAGTGTAGTGTTTTCTGAGTCTTCTGTTTCTGAGTCTATTTCCAATTCTGCACATCTTGATTCTAAAATTTTTGTTGATACAATGGTTGATAACAACCTAACTCTTAAGGAATTGCCTACACCTAATGTTGTTTACCAACCTTGGTGTATTCAATATCCTGAGACTAAGGTTAGTTATGAGCTAAAATCTGGACTGATCCATTTGCTTCCAAAGTTTCATGGTCTTGCAGGTGAAGATCCACACAAGCATCTTAAGGAGTTTCATGTAGTGTGTTCCACCATGCGACCACATGACATTCATGAGGATTATGTCAAGATGAAGGCATTTCCATTCTCTCTAGATGGTGTGGCCAAGGACTGGTTGTACCTTCAAGCAGATCCTATCAACACCTGGACAGATATGAAGAGAAGATTCTTGGAGAAATTCTTCCCTGCATCCAGAACAACTTCCATCCGGAAAGAAATTTGGGGTATAAGGCAGCTCCTTGGAGAGACATTGTATGAGTACTGTGAGAGATTCAACAAGCTATGTGCTACATGTCCTCACCATCAAATCAATGAGCAATTATTGATTCCGTATTTTTATGAAGGTTTGATGTTGATGGACAGGAGTATGATAGATGCAATTAGTGGAGGCGCTTTGATGGACAAGACTCCTGTTGTTGCAAGACAGTTGATTTCTAATATGGCAGCCAACTATCAGCACTTTGGTACTAGATGTGCTGCAACTAGCAAGCCTGCTGCAAATAAAGTTTTTGTTTCTATGGTTGTTGATAATCAGAGGTTGGAGAACAAGCTGACAGAGTTGACATCCCTTGTGAAACAACTTGTTGTTGGTCAACAACAGAACGTGATGTGATATGCTGCTAGCATATATTAGTTTTTAGGGTTAATTCATTAATAATTCATTTAATAATTAGTAATATAGGTTAGAATTAGTTAAGTTTATTTATTTATTTGTTATTATCTCATTTTATTACTATTTTGTTATTTCAGAGTCAAACAGAGAAGAAAAGAAGCAAAAAGAAGTAATATGGCTTTTCGAAGACACCACGCTATCAGCGCGAGATTCACGCTATCCGCGCCACATTCCGCGCGGGTCGCGTCAACATGCAAAGGAAGCCAATTCAATTCGAACATCCCACACGGATCCTGTGGGACATCACGCGAGTAGCGCCAGACTCCAAAATCAGCTTGTCAAGTCGAACATGCCATGCAATTAGCGTGGGATTCCGTGCGATCAGCGCCATAGTTACGTTGTTTCCTTAATTAGGTGATCCTGCACTGATTTAACTTTGGAAAAAGGGCTTTCTTACCCTAATTAAGTGAGAAACGTGTGAGAAACAATAAAAGGGGCTTCTGAATAGAAAGAAAGGGACTTTTTGCAGGAGAAGACATTAAAGAAACCTTGGAGAAGATTGGATTCATTAGAGAAAACTGTAGAATAGCAACTCTGCTTGTATTTTCTTCTCTTCCTCTGGTAATTCTTCTCTAGGAACATGCTAGTTGTAAGACTAATATCAGTTTTGAGTATGCTTGGCTAAGTTCTTGTATTGTGGTTAGAGCCAGAACCTATGTGAACTCCTCTGTATCTTGATTGGTTCCAATGAGAATTATCATAATTGCTTTGTTTTATTTTGTTCTTCATTGTATTGTTCTTAATTAGGATTGGCCATTCTATTAAGATTCTTAGGGTTAGGATTCGCAATAGGGATATTGGGATTCTAGTTTCTGAAATGTGTAAAACAACAATTCATACATTACCTAGGGATAGGAATGCATAGTTGCAAAATTTGTAGGATGTATACTCTTAATGCTTGGTTTAATAGGGAATCACTAAGGGATTAGGATTTCTAGTTATACTAAAGGGTTAAATTGCTAAGGGATTAGGATTTAGCTAATTATGTAAAAATACATCAGTTGAGCAATTAGAAATAATTCAATTTAGTAATCAATTCAAGTATAAGAGGTAGGGATCAAAGGGCAATGTGCTTTAACCGCAATTATTTCTCGTCACTGCATCAGAATCAATTTAAATTTAAGTTGCGTTCTCGTTAATTTTCTGTTATTTAATTTAAGTTACGTAATTACATAAACTCAACCACTTCTCTCAATTTATTATTTGTCTTCCAATCTCTAAGACGTTAAGTTACAATAAAATTGCATTCAATCCCTGTGGAGACGATACTTTACTTACTCACTTTATTACTTGAAACGAACGATACACTTGCCGAATTCGCAACAAGTTTTTGGCGCCATTGCCAGGGATTGAAATCGTCAATTTTATATTAACTTTAATTCTTGAAATTGGAATTTCTTTTGTTACTAAACTGCTTTTCTTAGTTTATGCGAGGTATAGTTAATCCTGATCATCTGCAGTACGATCCTGAAATAGAGAGGACTATTAGAAGAAACAGGAAACTAGCCAAACAAAGAGAAAGAGAAGCAGAAAATTCTAATTTTGATTCAATCTCTGAATTGGAATTAGAAATGGCTGACCGAGGAAATAATCAGCCTAGACCGGAAGATGAACTAATGGAGGATATTCTAGCTCCATTGTTCACTAGACCAAACTCCAGTATTGTAAGACCACTAATTGAAGCAAATCACTTTGACATTCATCCTTCATTGATTACATTGGTGGAACGCAGTCAGTTTGGTGGGGAAGATAATGAAGACCCCCATGATTTCATTGACAGATTTCTGAGAATTTGTGATACAATTAGACACCAAGGGGTGTCAGATGATGCTATAAGATTGAAGTTATTTCCTTTTGCTGTGAAAGGAAAAACACTTAGATGGTTGGATAGACAAACCTCAAATAGCGTAACCACTTGGGAAGAATTAGTTACAAAATTTTTCTCTCAATACTTTTCAATGGATAAATACAACCGGTTGGTGAATGAGATCACCAATTTCACTCAAAATGAGAGGAAGACTTTATGTGCAGCTTGGAATAGATTTCAAGAGCTGATTCGGAGGTGTCCACAATATGACATGACTGTGGGTAAAAAGGTACATATTTTCTTTAATGGAATGATACCTGAATAACGTCTTATTGTTAATGTTGCAGCTGGTGGTTCCATAAGATCGAAGACTACAGTCCAGACTGTTAGAATCAAGAAGCTGAAGCAAAAGATTCAAGGATAATGAAAGCAATTATGTTTTGATATTTTACATGCCCACTCAAATCTGATGGCATTTGTAATTTTGGTTAAAGCTTGGTTCATGGGTTAAATCCTTATATTCCTCTGAAGTTTTTTTAAGTAAGTCATGCATTCATACATTCATGTAATAGGTTTTAATCATATGAGTATATGCAAAAGAATAGGATTTCATAAAAGCATTTAGATAAGTATAAAATAATTTTTCACTGCTTTAATCGATTAAATGAGCATAATAATCGATTACACGCTTGTTTGAGTTTCTGGAAAATGATTTGAGAACATTTTAATCGATTACCATTTTCTTGTAATCGATTAAATAAGATAGACACAGATTTGGGAACTCACTGGAATAATCGATTATATGGGTAAATAATCGATTACATAAGCAATCTGCATAATGCATCATAGCCTGTTTAACTGGTATAATCGATTACCAGATGACTGTAATCGATTAAACCTGCATTGTCTATTTTCAGTCATGTTCTGGCTTAATCGATTATTTTGTTCGTTCAAGATTTCCAGATTTGTAATGAATAGATTAATCGATTATATGACGAGACAATCGATTATTATAACCAAATAATCGATTACAGTTTGTTAAATCTATTTTTTTATAAATAGAAAAACTGTGTCCTTGAAAAATAAGAGATCAGAAAGAGAGTACTCGTACATACTGAGTGTTTTACATTCTCTAAGAGTTCTAAAAGTGTTGAAAGTCAGAAATTAGAGAATGATTCAAAAGTGTTAAAGTCTACATGTGTGCTTAGTCATTTTACTCATCGTGGTTGAACATTCATGCAAGTTAGTGACAAAAGAAGTATCAAGAAAGCATGATAGACATCATCTCAGGTTGATTAATTCGTTCATATCATTTTAGTTGAAGAGGAACATGAGGTGATACCTTTCTTGAACCTTAAGCTTTTGTATTTGTTATTGTTTGTTGTGTAAACTTTGTGAATTTTCCATATAACATTTGGGGTTCTGTAAAGCAAGTTTAGAAAGGGTTTTCTAGGGGAAGAACAGAGAGGGAATCTCTGGTTCTTGGTCTGTTGAAAAATCTAGGGAGTAGATTTTGATTTTTGCCTAGGGTAGGTAAAAGAGACCTTGTTGTTTGCTTGTAAAGAACAAAAGATTGTTATAGTGGAACTCTAACCTTGTTTGGGTTGGAAGTGAAATTGGATGTAGCCTCCGGGGTTGAGAGGTGAACCAGTATAAATATCTTGTGCATTTAAGTTTTAGTTCATGTTTCATTGAATTCTTCCTATATTGAATTTGCTTATCATTTAAATTTTGATTCTGCACAAGAGGTAATTGATTGATAAAGAAGATTGTTTTCTAAATTTGGTTTGTTTAAGATACGATCCATATAAATTCTTCCGCTGATACTTTGTTTTGAAAGAAAAATTAAAAAGGAGGTAAAAACCAATTCACCCCCCCTCTTGGTTTGTTTGATTAGGTATTCATTATATTTTCACAGACTTATGAATTGATTGACTCTCTAGCCCGTGATGAAAATGAATGTACCCCAGTTCAGCCCAAGAAAGAAGTTATCCAGTTGGGGAGTAATGATGCAATGTTAGCTGAACAGAAGATATTAGCTCAGCAATTAGCCAAATTAAATGCAAAGATTGACAAACTCCAAGTCTCTGCAGCCCAAGTTTCATCCAGCAGAATGCAACCTGCCATATGTGAGTATTGCTAAGGTGAGCATGAATCTAATGAGTGTCCTACATTGGTACGAGCTGACCCAGTGCAGGTGAATGGCCTTTGGTATGATCAGAGACCCCAACAAAATTTCCAGAGAAATCAAAACAATGCTATGGGGAATAATTTTCAAAGGAGAATTCGCAAATAATTATTAGATTTATAATCTAATAATTATTTGCAGCCTCCACCTATTCCACCTAAGGAACCATCAGAGCTGGAGAAGGCCATGTTACAATTGTCCAAAACCACCAATGAACACATTCAAGCCACCAACGCCTTCATTAATAAGACCAGAGCTCACCATAAAAATCAAGATGCATCCATTAGGAATCTTGAAAATCAGATTGGTCAATTGGCAAAACAACTAGCTGAAAGGTCCCAAGGACAATTTCCTAGTGACGGTAATCATTTCCCCACTAGGAATCCAAGGGAACATGCAAAAGGTATTACCACTAGGAATGGAAAGGTAATCATTTCCCCAGAGAAGCCTTAGGTAAGCCAAGGAGAAATTGAAGAAAAAACTACCGCAGTTGATGCAGAACGAAAAGTAGAAATACCTTCAAACAAGCAAGAAGAAAAAAATTCTACACCTTCAAAGAAGCCAATGGATTTCTCCCGCTTTGAAAGCCTCTTTATCCAATGAAGAGCAAGCAACAAGCCCAAAAGCAACAGTTTGCCAGGTTCTTAGAAATGTTTAAAAAACTGCATATTAATATTCCATTTGCTGAAGCTTTAGCTAATATGCCTAACTATGCAAAATTTATGAAAGAACCATTGTCTAGGAAACATAAATTGCAGGAATGTGAAACTATTGCACTTACTGAAGAGTGCAGTGCCATAATACAGAGAAAGTTGCCACTAAAGCTTAAAGACCCAGGCAGTTTTAATATTCCAATTGCAATAGGGAACATTAATGTAGGGAGAGCTCTATGTGACCTGGGAGCAAGCATAAATTTAATGCCTTTGTTAATTTGAAGGTCCCTAGGGATTTCTGAATTAAAGCCCACCGGAGTTTCTCTACAACTTGCAGACCGTTCTTTGAGGAAGCCTACAGGAGTTATTGAAGATGTTCTAGTAAAAGTAGATATGTTTATTTTTCCTACAGATTTTATAGTTTTAGATATGGATGGTGAAAGTGAAATACCACTTCTCTTAGGTAGATCATTTTTAGCCACTGCTAGAGCTTTAATAGATGTAGAGAAAGGTAAACTAGAACTTAGGATGAATGATGAGTCTATTACTTTTAATGTTTTTGATGCTATGAAAAATCCATCTGATGAGCATGATAGTTTTAGGCTAGATGTTTTGGATAATGTAATTCATGCAGGTCAAACAAAGGAACAAGAACTTGAAGAAGTGCGTGAAATTCGGAGTCAAGAAACCATACAAGAAGAGTTGGAGGTGGCTATGGAGGTGCTGGAAAAGAAAGAAGATGACATCCCAGTTGGAGCACCAAAAGTTGAGCTGAAAGAGTTACCAGAGACTTTGAAGTATGTGTTCTTAGGTGATGGAGAAACATACCCAGTCATTATCAATAGAGGGCTGGAATTTTATGAGGAAGAGCAGCTGTTGAAAGTACTCAGGAGCACAAAACTACTATAGGCTGGTCTATCTTCGATTTGAAAGGTATTAATCCCTCTTTTTGTACTCATAAAATTCTTATGGAGGATGATATGAAACCAGTGAGGCAACCATAGAGGAGACTTAACCCAACTATGAAAGAAGTGGTCAGAAAAGAGGTGGTTAAGTTGCTAGATGCAGGTATGATTTACCCAATTTCAGACACCGCATGGGTAAGTCCAGTTAAGGTGGGATGACAGTCATTCAAAATGACAACAATGACTTAATTCCCACAAGAACTATCATAGGTTGGAGGATGTGTGTGGACTATAGAAGGCTTAATGATGCAACCAGAAAAGACTATTTCGCACTTCCTTTCATGGACCAAATGCTAGAAAGGTTAGCTGGTCATGATTACTATTGCTTCTTAGATGGATACTCTGGGTACAATTAAATCCCAGTAGCACCAAAAGACCAGGAAAAGACAGCCTTTACATGTCCATTTGGAGTATTTGCTTACAGAAGAATGCCCTTTGGCCTATGCAATGTGCCTGCGACATTTCAAAGGTGCATGCTTTCTATTTTTTTTGACATGGTAGAAAAAGGTTTAGAGGTATTCATGGATGATTTTTCTGTTTTTGGCTATTGTTTTGATTCATGTCTAGCTAATTTAGCTAAAGTTTTAAAAAGATGTCAAGAGACAAATTTAGTTTTAAATTGGGAAAAATGTCATTTCATGGTAAGGGATGGAATTGTTTTAGGCCATAAAATTTCTGAAAGAGGAATAGAGGTTGATAGAGCTAAATTATTATTAATTGAAAAATTACCTCCTCCTATTAATGTTAATGGTGTGAGAAGTTTTCTAGGTCATGCAGGATTTTACAGGAGGTTCATTCAAGACTTCTCTAAGATTGCAAAACCTCTCAGCCAATTACTTGAAAAGGGAGCATAATTTCGTTTTAATGAAGCTTGTATTGATGTATTTAATTTATTAAAAAAGAAGCTTACTACTGCACCTATTTTAATAGCCCCTGATTGGAATCTACCATTTGAACTTATGTGTGATGCAAGTGCTTATGCAATTGGTGCTGTTTTAGGACAAAGAAAAGATAAGCGTCTACATGTCATATATTATGCTAGTAAGATTTTGAATGAGGCACAAATTAATTATGCCACTACTGAAAAAGAAATGCTAGTTGTGGTTTATGCATTAGACAAATTTAGGTCCTATTTGGTTGGTTGTAAGGTTATTGTTTACACTGACCACGCCACTCTTAAATTTTTAATGACTAAGCAGGATGCAAAGCCATGCTTGTTGCGTTGGATGCTTTTGTTTCAGGAATTCGATTTGGAAATTAAACATAAAGTCGGAGTGGAAAACAAAGTAGCTGACCACTTATCAAGGATTCAAGAAAAGAGTTTGCAGGATGGACCGGAGATAGAAATCAATGAATCTTTTCCTGATGAGGGGGTGATGGCAATTCAAGTCAGCCCATGGTTTGCAAATATGGCCAACTACAAAGCTGTAGGTGTAATACCTGAAGAATTAAATTGGCAACAGAAAAAGAAGTTTCTCCATGATTCAAAGAGGTATTTATGGGACAACCCTTTTCTTTATTTTCAATGTACTGATGGGGTAATTCGCAGATGTGTAACTGAGTCAGAGGCACCTAAAATCTTTTGGCATTGTCATGCTTTGGATTATGGAGGACACTTTGGAGGGAATAGAACAACACAAAAAGTCTTGTAGTGCGGTTATTATTGGCCAACATTATTCAAGGATGCAAGGGAGTTTGTGGAAAGATGTGATAATTGTTAGAGGATGGGAAATATCTCTCGTAAAGATGAGATGCCACTGAACAACATCCAAGAAGTTGAGCTGTTTGATGTGTGGGGAATTGATTTTATGGGACCCTTCCCTAAATCATATTCCAATCAATATATCTTGGTGGCAGTAGATTATGTGTCTAAATGGGTTGAGGCTGTGGCTTTACCAACCAATGATGCGAAGGTAGTGGTCTCATTCTTGCGGAAGAATATCTTCACCCGCTTTGGAGTGTCGAGGGCCATAATCAATGATGGAGGTACCCACTTTTGCAATAAACAGTTTGCAAGCTTACTTGCCAAATATGGAGTCAATTACAGAGTTGCCACACCTTACCATCCTCAAACAAGTGGACAGGTAGAAATTTCTAACCGTGAACTTAAAAGAATTTTAGAAAAGACTGTTGGGAATTCTAGGAAGGATTGGGCTCGGAAGCTAGATGATGCGTTGTGGGCATATCGGACTGCATTTAAAACACCTATAGGTATGCCACCATTTCAACTTGTATACGGTAAGTCTTGCCATCTTCCAATTGAGTTAGAACACAAAGCTTTGTGGGCCACTAAATTCTTAAACTTTGAACTCTTTAAATCTAATGAAAAATGATTATTGCAATTAAATGAGCTGGATGAGTTCAGGTTAGCTGCATATGAGAATGCCAGGATTTATAAAGAGAAGACCAAGAAGTGGCATGATAATAAAATTCGCCCTAAAGAATTTGAGCGGGGACAATAGGTACTGCTCTATAATTCTCGCCTGAGACTTTTTCCAGGTAAGTTAAAATCCCGTTGGTCTGGTCCATTTTTAGTACGAAAAGTTTACCCTTACAGAACAGTTGAAATTTCTCCCTTAGACAATGACAGGTCTTTTAAAGTGAATGGATGCAGGTTGAAACACAATTTTGGTGGTCAATTGGATAGGAATTCAGTTTCTATTCCACTGAATCCACCCGATGATTGAAAGTTGGTACGTCAAGCTCATGACGTTAAACAAGCACTACTTGGAAGGCAATCCAAGAATGTATTTTGTTAATTTGGATTTCTGCAGGTTTTTAATTCAGTTAATGGTTTATTGCTTAGTTTTACTTATTTACTTTTAATTGATTGGATGATGTTATTTGTTTCTAGTTAGCTAGATGCATGGTTTAATTTAGTGTTAATTTGCATTTTAGTTCTTATATTATAGGTTATCCATGTGTATATTTAGTTAAATTAGAATATAAGATGATAAAAAGCATTGAAAAGGGATGAGGGGCTTTCGAATGTCCCGCACGGACCACGATGAATCCCACGCCAATCGCGCCATGGAGGAATAAAAAATTCACTTAAGGTGCGGCTTATTCACGCTGATAGCGTGACCTGTGGCGCTAATAGCGCCATCCATTCGAACCTCAAGCCCTCATCTGCATCATTTCATGCAAATCGCGTGGCTGACTACGCCACTAGCGCGAAGGATTCGAACCCTGAGTAACCTTTGAGCCTTCTCACGCTAATCGCGTGAATCTTGGCGCTACTAGCGTCAGATGTTCGAATGAGATCAACCATATGAGTAATTTCACGCTAATCGCGTGAAGTATGGAGCTAGTCGCGCCATAAGCTCGAATCAGAAACCCTTTAATCACCATTGACGCGAATCGCGTCATATGTGGCGCAGATAGCGTGAAGACGTCGTTCTGGTTTTTAAATAGGGAAACTGTCACACAAATCACGCCCATTATCAGAGAATCCCTAAAATCTCTCAGTTCCCTAATTCCAATTAAATCACATTCAAATCCTTGACTTCAGTTACGCTTGAATCATCAAAGCCCCTCCTTATAAAACCAAGTCCATGTTCATTGCACTCATCATCATCTTCATTCCACCATTTTTGAAAAGCTTGAAGTTCTTGGTGAATCCGACTCTCCATCATTCCATTCACATTCAAATGGCAGGAGAAAAGGTAAGTTTTCATGATGCAAAGAATTACATTGCATGAAGAAGCATTAGAGTTGAGGTTAGGAATGAGAAGTTGCAGAGCAACAATGGTGGAATCACGATTTCACGCGATTCGCACTGATATAGGCGCGGTTAACGCTATCTCTGCTTTTATGTTGTTATTTTTTATTCTTGTGTAGTGTTTCTTTGCAAAGCATGGTTCAGTAATTGGATACCTAAGTCTTATTGCCTTTAGTTTACTTGAATTGAGATATGTTAGGTCTCCATGGGCATTTCTTAGTGGTGTGTGATGCTTGGGTCCATTAGATTAAGCCTGGAACTATTGTTGTGATTAGTGGAATGTGTGAAGAAGTTTCATGTCAAGAGTTATGAATAAGTGTATTTGTTTGACTTTAGCTCAGGGTCACGATAAGGTGAACTAATGGCTATTATGGTTACCTTTGAATTGCTTTGGGTACTTCATTTTTATTATCATGTTCATATCCTGTTGCACTTACGATTGGGAATTTTGATGGACTTGATATAGTCTTTGTGGTTGGATATTGGTTTTCTATCTCTCTTTTCAAGCATAGGATTCATGTTCTGAGACAGTGTAGAAATTAGAAGATAAGTAAGATATGTTTGACTAAGTATTGTGTTGGAATCGCGATTTGAGATCGTGATAGAACTATATTTGACTTGCACATCTGGTTTTCATCATTACACTTCTTTTTGCCTCTTAAATCTGAATTTGGAAGTTACATTGACTTGTTTTATGTTCGTTGATTGAATCATCTTGTTTGAGATTGAATGGATTTTAGTATGACTATAGTTGGGAATTTCTTCTACTAGTCCATGGTTTTGTCATATTCTGTTTTGAAAATGTATTTGGCAGTTTGAGTAAGATAATATTATCCATATATTTGTGTAACTATTGATGTAGAATTACCATATTATGTTGATGATGGAATTTCCTGATTTTGGTTGATGTTCAACTGTGCCTTAATTTCTTCATTCAATATCATTGTTTGATTTATTGTCTAAATCTAAATCTGGGAATCCCACATAAGGATATTGGCATTTGAGTGCAATTGATATAATTTTGTCTAGCTGGGTTCAATAATGAATGTAGTAAGTTGGTTAACCTGAATCTAATCGATTTAAACTTCACCAATAGCAACCTATGGAAGGAAAATTGATACATGCTTGTTGAATATTGACTTGAGGAAATTGTAAACATGAACCTTAGAAACCTTGTTGAATATAATGAATCATGGATTGTGTGACTGCTGGTCGAACACTGATTCAGTTGTGGTAAATTGGTTAATTAAGTTATATGCATAGATTAAATCTGGAAATCCTTAGATAGTTGTTTTCATGCAAACTGATGATTTTGATTTTGGTGCTTGGTTAAATTAGTTTGATTGTGTTTTGTTTAGTACATTGAATGAATTAAATCTGGGAATTGTCAAGTTTAGTACCCATATCATGACCGTTATTGCACTTATCTTTGAATCATGAATGTATATTGGATATTTTCTGAGTTTCAGGGTAAACAGATTGCGAAAGGGAAGAAGAAGAGCACCGCTGCATCTGGCAGCAAACGGGCTTGGATTTCTGATTATGATGAGGGTTGCTTTCGCTCCTTGGAGTGTCAGGAGCGATTTGACACATGGTACCTACCGAAGAAAATTATACCATAGAAGAAGATTTTATGGGAATCGCTACCTGCTGACTCCTCAATTCGTGAGGTGATCATCAGACGATAGTGGCAGAGACTAGTCAGCTTTCCTGAAGCCGAGCTCCAGTTCAATTCTGAAGGAGTTTCTGGCTAATGTAGACCCAGTGACAGTGGCTGAGAGGAGACTTAGCTGGGTGCGAGGAGTCTAGGTCCCATTCGATGACAAGACCATAGAGAAATTTTTGGACACTGCATACTCTCCTTTCTCCTATTACGAGTTTGCCCATATCTTTCTTAGTATGCAGCTTGACATCTTTACCAAGCTGTACAGAGACGAGATGCCTCAGTTAGCTGATCAGATCTGACATGGGATCACTGGGCTATACACAGCTTAGAAGACCAAGGTGAGCCTTGATTATGTACCAGAGAAGCTGAGGAAACACAATTTGGTAGGAGATGCAGCTTTCTGGCACCAATTCATTAATCACACAGTCATCCCTTCTACAAATATGATTGATGTGAATCTAGAGCGGGCCACTCTCTTATATGTGCTACGGGGCGAAGAGAACCTTTCTATTTCTTATATTTTATCCAACCGGATCCTCCACATGATCCAGGACACCAGTAGCAAATCTTGGCTTGCTCATTCTTCTCTCATTCTGCATTTGTGCCGTCGAGCAGGTGTGAAGATCCCAGATGACGAGCCGATGGACATTCGTATTGCCTCCATCATGAGCCACAAGACGTATATTGATGTACTGAAGAACACTGTAGAGGAGCAGCTTCTCAGAGCTTCGAAGCTATCCTCAGAGGAGATTGCCACTCGCAGTCCGCGTGGAGCACTAGAGCATGAGCATCCTCCGCCACTGGCTCCCGTCCCACCTCCACCACAGCATACCGCTCCTTCATTTTCTTCTTCTGCGCAGAGGCCACCCCGATATGAGCTAGCCTACGAAGACTCTCCCAGCTATCTGCTCATTCAGACAGAGCAGGCATATCAGACCAGACTTCAGGAGTATCAGATCAGGCTCCTAGAGGATCTAGCGAGAGAGCGGGGCATTGATTTCACTGCATACCTGCCTCAGGACCTGCGCACACCACTACCTCCTCAGTCTCCAGTTCACCACAGATCACCGACACCACCAGTTCTTACGCCTCCAGGACCCTCCAGCCCTACAGAGCCAACAGCAAACCACCCTGATCCATCTCAGGCTGCTGAGGAAGAGACGATAGAGGGAGAGGAGTGATATACAGGATTATGTTTGATTTTCTTGTTTTTGATTTTTTTTCTTGTTTTAATTTTTCGTACATTTACATTACTGCAGTACACATTTAAATACTTGATAAATTCATGATAATTGTTACATGAATAATTTGATTGTGATTGCGTTCTGATTGGATTAATGTTTCATTTGGTTGTAATTTCTCAAATAATGCATACGTGACAAAAATTTCTAGTTGCACATAATCCTTGTTAGTTGTTACTGAGGACAGCAATTTTCTAAATCTGGGAATGCGTGCACAAGCATTATTTGAAGAATCGCATTCAAGAGACAAAGGATGTCTAACAGAAAATTTTGTTTTAGTATTAAGTTTTAGTAGTTTTAAGTTTTAGTCAATATGTTTGAATAAGGTGTTAAAAGTATATCTTATGCATCTCAGAATTAGAATTGTCGAAATCAGTGATGAATTAGAAATCTCTGTTGGGAAGCTTGAGTGAGATGAAATATGGCATGGATTGCATGAATCATGAGTGAATTGTGATTGTTGGTATATTGATGTCCATGTTGAAGTTGAAATGATGCTTGATATGAAGTTAACAGAGGCTAACTTGAGTCTATAACTGGTGAGGATTGAGCCATACAGTACTGTTCTTTCAGAGAGACCTCACTTTGGTAAGTACTCTAGAACTTGATTTGTTTCTCTCGATGCATGTATATTCTGATATGATTAAGGTAGTTTATTCTTTTAAGCTAGGGCCAAATTGACTCACCTTCAATTTTCCATTGTCACCCCTTTTGAGCCTAAACCTTTTTATTCATATACCTGACATTTGAAACATATACCCTGGCTACCCTACTTGCGATTGGAGGAAGGAAGAATTAGAACCAAGACCATTGAATATTGGGAAATAGGAAAAGAAAGAAAAAGGTAAGAGGAAAGACAAAGTTACCCAAGAAGATAATTTTGGTTTGATAGTGAAATGCCAACAGAACAAATCTGGCAAAAACCAGATCTAGTGAAGAATCTAGTTGAAATAACAAGCCTGAAATACCAGCTGTCCAGTAAGGGAAATAACAAGTCTGAAATACCAGCTGGTGGATCTAAATATATTTTCTTACTATCCTACTCTCTCTGTTACAGTGTTTTGCAGAAAAAAAAAATCAGAAAATAAAGAGTGATAGACTGGCTAAGTGGACTTGACTAATTCTAACAAAATCCAATCTCAATTTTAGCCACTATCCAAAACTTTCCTACCCTTAAACCAGGCCAAGTTACAACCTTATAAAGACCTTTTGATCAGTTGTGCATGCATTTATGTTTCTTATTTTCAGGAACTTGAGAATATGATCAAGCTTATGGTAGTGCTATTACTGTGTTGGATTGAGTGAGTATAATAACCCTTATACACTTGAGTGTTGAGTGAAACACACATGTCTTGGTAAGGAAGACTCAAGTGAAACTTTTGCAGTTGATGGAATTGAAGGTGTTATTGAAACTTTGATGTGAAAATTGATTATACTCAGCATTGTGATTCTAAGAGTGTCAAATGTGATGTTATGCCTAATTGTTAATCCTTGCTTTCCATCTTGACATTTTGTTTATTGCTGAGGACAGCAATATCTAAATCTGGGAATTATTTGATATGCTGCTAGCATATATTAGTTTTTAGGGTTAATTCATTAATAATTAATTTAATAATTAGTAATATAGGTTAGAATTAGTTAAGTTTATTTATTTATTTGTTATTATCTCATTTTATTACTATTTTGTTATTTCAAAGTCAAACAGAGAAGAAAAGAAGAAAAAAGAAGTAATATGGCTTTTCGAAGACACCACGCTATCAGCGCGAGATTCACACTATCCGTGCCAAGTATCCAGGAAGACACTTAGCCTCTAATAGTTCACGCTATCCGCGCCACATTCTGCGCGGGTCCCATCAACATGCAAAGGAAGCCAATTCAATTCGAACATCCCAAGCGGATCGCGTGGGACATCACGCGAGTAGTGCCAGACTCCAAAATCAGCCTGTCAACTCGAACATGCCACACGATTAGCGTGAGATTCTGCGCGATCAGCGCCATAGTTACGCTGTTTCCTTAATTAGGTGATTCTGCACTGATTTAACTTTGGAAAAAGGACTTTCTTACCCTAATTAAGTGAGAAGCGTGTGGGAAACAATAAAAGGGGCTTCTGAACAGAAAGAAAGGGACTTTTTGCAGGAGAAGACATTGAAAAAACCTTGGAGAAGATTGGATTCATTAGAGAAAACTGCAGAATAACAAGTCTGCTTGTAATTTCTTCTCTTCCTCTGGTAATTCTTCTCTAGGAACATGCTAGTTGTAAGACTAATATCAGTTCTGAGTATGCTTGGCTAAGTTCTTGTATTGTGGTTAGAGCCAGAACCTATGTGAACTCCTCTGTATCTTGATTGGTTCTAATGAGAATTATCATTATTGCTTGTTTTATTCTATTCTTCATTGTATTGTTCTTAATTAGGATTGGCCATTCTATTAAGATTCTTAGGGTTAGGATTCGCAATAGGGATATTGGGATTCTAGTTTTGAAATAAGTAAAACAACAATTCATACATTACCTAGGGATAGGAATGCATAGTTGCAGAATTTGTAGGATGTATACTCTTAATGCTTGGTTTAATAGGGAATCACTAAGGGATTAGGATTTCTAGTTATACTAAAGGGTTAAATTGTTAAGGGATTAGGATTTAGCTAATTATGTAAAAATACATCAGCTGAGCAATTAGAAATAATTCAATTTATTAATCAATTCAAGTATAAGAGGTAGGGATCAAAGGGGCTTTAACCACAGTTATTTCTCGTCACTGCATCAGAATCAATTTAAATTTAACTTGCGTTCTCGTTAATTTTTTGTTATTTAATTTAAGTTACGTAATTACACAAACTCAACCACTTCTCTCAATTTATTATTTGTCTTCCAATCTCTGAGACGTTAAGTTACAATAAAATTGCATTCAATGCCTGTGGAGACAATATTTTACTTACTCACTTTATTACTTGAAACGAACAGTACATTTGCCGAATTCGCAACATGATGGCAGACAATCAACCAAGGCTATGTGCTATCTGTTGTGCACCTGATCATCCAACAGATGCATATCCCACTCTACAAGAAACAGAATAAGCTGCTGATGTTTCTACCATACAACCTGGACAACCATTCAGACCTCAACAATAATATAATCCTTACTCCAACACTTATAATTGTAACGCCTAAATATCCTTAGCTTATTTCTTCATTATACTTAACTTTTTATTTATTATATTTACGAAAAAAAAATTTCTTCTAAATAATTTATTTATGGAAAAATAATATTCTAAGCGAGCTATTTAATTTACTACGTTCGTGAGTTCACCAGAACATACAACATACAATTTAATGTAAACAGTCCATAGTACAGTCCATAATACAGATCCAATAATATACAGACAGTCGAAAATACATATCAAAAGCCACAAAATAGTAAGCATCACAACATCTTCATCACATCATCCATGCATATCTTCAATCCAACATCCATGCTCAGCTACTACTGTTCATCTGCTCACCCAAATAAATTGGGGTCATCACAGGTGTCAACCATAGACACAAAATATAGGGTAAGTCTATGATAAATACAGTTTAAATAAACAGAGCATATCTATAAATAACCATGATATCGTTCATAAAATTCATGGAAAATGCATGCTTATCTTTTTATATAATGCATGACTGAGATCTCAAATTCTCTTTAAATGGTACCATAGTCAAGATAGCCCCCATCTCAGTGGCACAGAACTTATCCAATTAGTTAGGGTAGGTCGGTGTTGCAATAGGAAGGTCACCTCCATCCATGTGATCATCATGGTGGTGTGGTCCTCACCGCCACAACTACCCCCCAGCTCAGACTCCCTTTTGTCTGAACGCATGGACTCAGTCAAGCTATCTGACACACCTCCTTTTGAGGTAACGCGACTTGACCCCTGCAGGGCATATGCATATGCATGAATGATTTTCCTATTTATTCTTTAATATTGTTCTTCACTTTATATTTCATATGTTCAACATAAAACTAATACAGTGGTCCAATATATATTTGAAAGTTCATGGAACAACAATATATATACTTCTTTACAGAAAATCTTACAATCACAGTCTATTCCAAGAATTTTCAAAGCATGTCATAATTTATTAAAACTCAAACATTGATTAATCATGGCTCAACATAATACACAAAATTCCAACATTTCTTTAACATAAAATTCAATAGACATATTCAAGAATTTATAACATAGTAATCAGCCACATAAACTTTAGTAAAATATAAATACCATTTAAATCATTACATACCAAGGTTCAAGTCTCTTAAACAAATACTTATTAAGCTAAATTTAATTTATTCATGCTACTAAACATCTATTAAACTAAATTCAAATTACTTCATCAATTAATAAATTCATTAAACCAATTTAATTCTTTGAGACAATTCTTACTATTTTTAATAGGTAAGGCTTATTTGTAAAGCAAATTAAGACTCTTAGCATATTTAAACCATAATTATCATAGGCTTTCTTTTTGGGTGAGGGTATAAGTTGAAAGTGATAGAAAGGTTAAAGTGAGAAAATACACAAGGAGTAATTGCACGGCCACTTCCTAGCTTGTTTTGAAAATGTTTTGAAAGTTGATTTGAAAGAGACAAGGCTTGCACGTTCCCTTCTTTTTTTCTCCAGCCAAGTTTTACGGTCCCACTTTATTTATATAAGGAGGTTACTTTTTGCTTTGTAAAAAAAATCTACAAATATCTCACTTAAGTCATTAATGCTTGCTTTACATGTGTTTTCCCTTCATTGGCTATTTAATTGTTGGCTTCCAAGTGTATATGTTCTTGAATTTTCTACCACTTCCTTGCTCCTTATTTTATTTCACGTCCTTATTTTATTTCACGTGCACTTCTTAATTGGTGTAGAGAATTTCCTTTGTCCTTTATCTCATACGTATGGTGCTTTAAGTTTAATAGATTTTTGCACTTTGCATTGGCCTAAAGCATTGATGACAACTTTCCACATGGACCAATTAAATTAGGCTAAGCTCTTTAATCCTCCATATGACCATTCTTGACTTTTCTAAAAGCTTTTATCCTTGGATAGCATGTCATACGGCCAAGGCTTATTTTTAGAGAACCAAATCAATAATTTTTCTTATTTTTCATGTAATATCAATATTCTAAGTTCTTATTGGTCCAATTTTGTTTTTAATTAGTAAAATTACTAAACTAACTTAGTAAAGAATTTTATTTATCCTATAATTAAAAGAAAATTCTATAGATTATATTTATCATTTTTCTATGTTTTTCAGATACTTGGGTTAATCTGTATTGGGCTCTTTTTCAAAATTTCCATTAAAATTCCTAAAAATTCTAATTCATGGTTTCTTGTCAACTGCTTTGTTGATGATTTGTTTTCTAGGAGTATATTTTCCTTTCCTCAAGATCCTACAGAATTTCTAACAATATCTGGTCATTTTTAGGCTAAAGGATATTTTGGTAATTTTCAAAATATCTAGGGGCATTTTCGTCATTTTTGCCTTAAACTAATTTTTGTAAAATAAAAGTGCACATTGATAATTTAATGAGAAAAACTTACAAATGTGCATGTAAATATGAGGGTGTTACAATAATCCTGGTTAGAGAGATCACCCGAATTTAAGGTATGGTCCTGGTCCACAACCTCCACAGCAGGCACAACAACAGCAGCCATTCAGACTTCAACAGCAGCAATATCAACCCTTCACCAGCAAATACCAAGCTCCTCCGTTCAGACAATAGCCACAGTTCTAACAGCCTGCACCTGCACAACCTGTGCAAACCAGTTCTGGACCTTCTTTGGAGGACTTGATGAAGCAAATGGCAACCACCAACATTCAATTTCAACAAAATGTCAGTGCCACCATCCAAGACCTGCAGACTCAGATTGGATAGTTAGCTACAATTGTCAACCAGATGCAGCAGCAAGGTTCTGGCAACATTCCAGCACAACCAGTTATTAATCCAAAGAATGTGAGTGCTATTACCTTGAGGAGTGGCAAGGAACTTCCAAAGGCTGGTGCTAAAATTGATGATGGTGCCAAAACAGATTCTGCACCAACACATATTCCTCTACCTTTTCCTTCTAGATCCATTTCTACGAAGAAAGTGGAGTTTGATTCTGATCTGCTTGAGACTTTCAGGAGGGTGGAAGTCAACATTCCCCTCTTGAATGCCATCAAACAGATTACGAAATATGCAAAGTTCTTCAAGGATTTGTGCACTCACAAGAGGCAACTGAAGGGAAATAAGCAGGTGAAGATGGACAGAAATGTATCTGCACTTATACAAGGCAAAACTGTTGATGCCATTCCACTATCAACCTTGCCACAGAAGTGCAAGGATCCTAGCACTTTCACTGTCCCTTGCACCATTGGAGATTGTACTTTTGCACATGCCATGTGTGACCTTGGAGCCTCCATTAATTTCATGCCCACATCAGTTTACAGATCATTACATCTTGGTGATTTGAAACCCACTGATGTTGTCATTCACTTAGCCAACAGGAGTGTTGCGCTTCCACTTGGACTTATTGAAGATGTGCTGGTGCGAGTTAATAATTTGATTTTTCCTACAGATTTTTGCATACTGGATATGGATAATGAGTCTTCCAGCCATGGTTCCACACTGATCCTAGGGAGACCATTCTTGATGACAGACAGAACCAAAATTGATGTGTTTGCAAGAACTTTGTCCATGGAGTTTGGTGATGACGTTGTCCAGTTTAACATTTTTGAGGCCATAAGACATCTTGTAGAGGAGCATTCTATCCTTCTTCTTGATATCATTGATGTTGTAGTAGATAGTGTAGACATTTCTGATTTACTTTCTGATTTTTTTGATTTTGATCTTGGTTCTTGTAATTGTACCTGTGATGATTTTGTTGTTGTGTATAGTATTTGTGCAGATATTTCCTCCGTAATTGACTCTGATTATGTTGCAGATACAGGTTCTGATTCTACTATCTCCCTTCCCTCAGCCAACAACCTTTCCTTGCCTTCCACCATTCAACCACCTTCCTTGGAGCTGAAGTCAGTACCTAAGCACCTTAAATATGCATATTTAGATGATACTCAGCAGCTTCCAGCCATCATATCTAGCAGCTTGTCACTTGAGCATGAAGAGAAGTTGCTGAATGTTTTGAGAGGCCACAAAAAGGCCATTGGATGGACACTTGCTGACCTTCCTGGAATAAATCCTTCCATCTTCATGCATCGAATACTCTTGGAGGAGGATTCTAGGCCTGTGAGGCAGCCACAGAGGAGGCTGAATCCCACTATTCTTGATGTGGTGAAGAAGCAAATGATGAAGTTACTAGCTGCAGGGATCATCTATCCTATTTCAGATAGTACTTGGGTTTCACCTATCCAAGTGGTCCCTAAGAAGTTGGGTATCACTGTTGTGCAAAATCAGGATAATGAGTTGATTTCGACTAGACTAGCCAATAGTTGGCGAGTTTACATTGACTATAGGAGACTTAACCAGGCAACTCGCAAAGACCATTTCCCTCTCCCCTTCATTTACCAGGTTCTGGAGAGGTTGACAGGTAAATCACATTATTACTTTCTTGATGGTTTTTCTGGTTACATGCAGATTCATATTACTTTTGGCCTATGCAATGCACCTGCTACCTTCCAAAGGTGCATGGTGAGTATCTTTTCTGATTTATTAGAGAGTTGCATGGAGATGTTTATGGATGATTTCACTGTTTATGGTTCCTCTTTTGATGCATGTTTGGATAGTCTCTCTAGAGTTTTTGATCGATGTATTGGGACTAACCTTGTTCTTAACTTTAAGAAATGTCATTTTATGGTACATGAAGGTATTGTCTTAGGGAATTTAGTCTCTAGTAGAGGTCTTGAGGTCGATAAAGCTAAGATTTATGTTATTACTTCTTTACCTTACCCCGCTTCTGTGCGGGAAGTGACTTCTTGGACATGCAAGTTTTTATAGGAGATTCATCCAGGATTTTAGCAAGATTGCACTACCATTGTCCAAGCTTCTCCAAAAGGACGTAGACTTTATGATTGATCAGCCTTACAAAGAGGCATTTGAGGAATTGAGGAAAAATCTTATGACCTCTCCCATCATGCAGCCACCAGATTGGGAACTTCCCTTTGAGCTCATGTGTGATGCCTCTAACTATGCACTTGGGGTTGTGTTGTCACAGAGAGTTGATAAACGATCCCATGTCATTGCTTACGCTTCACGTACTTTAGATGCAGCCCAAGTTAACTACACCACCACAGAGAAGGAGCTTTTAGCTATTGTTTTTGCTTTAGATAAATTCCGATCTTATTTGCTTTGCTCCCATATCACTGTCTTTACTGACCATGCAGCTTTGAAGTACTTGTTGAAGAAGCCTGATGCTAAACTTAGATTGATCAAGTAGATGCTTCTTCTTTAGGAGTTTGATATTGAGATTAAGGACAGGAGTGATGCGGAAAACTTGGTTATTGACCATTTGAGCAGAATTAAGGGACCTATTGAATCCTTTCCTATTAGGGATAATTTCCCTGATGAGCATTTGATGCACTTGCATTCATCACATATCACCCCTTGGTTTGCTAACATTGTGAATTTCATTGTTGCATTTGTTGTTCCACCACATGTATCTAGGTCTCAAATAGATAAACTTAAGAGTGATGCTAAATTTTATGTGTGGGATGATCCTTATTTGTGGAGGTTTGGCAGTGATCAAGTGATCCGCAGATGTGTGCCAGATCATGAGATTCAGTCTATTCTTCAATTTTGTCATGGCACACCTACTAGGAGGGTATTTGACTGTGGGTTCTATTGGCCCACTTTGTTTAGAGATGCTCATCACTTTACTACCACTTGTGAGCAGTGTCAGAGAGCAGGAGGAACCATTACACATAGACATGAGATGCCTCAGCAACTCATTATTTTTTGTGAGATTTTTCATGTGTGAGGTATTAATTTTATGGGTTCATTTCTTGTTTCTCATGGTTTTTTATATATTCTACTTGCTGTTGATTATGTTTCCAGATGGGTTGAAGCTAAGGCCACTAGAACTAATGATTCTAAAGTTGTGGATTTTGTGAAATCCAATATTTTTTGCAGGTTTGGTGTGCCTAAAGCCATTATCAGTGACCAGGGGAGCCATTTCTGTAACAGATCATTGACAACCTTGCTTCAGAAGTATGGGGTTGTGCATAGAGTTGCTACAACTTATCATCCCCAAACTAATGGACAAGCAGAGGTTTTTAACAGAGAGATCAAGCAAGTGTTATAGAAGGTAGTGAAACCCAATAGGAAGGATTGGAGCAAGCTACTTGAAGATGCTTTATAGGCTCACAAGACCGTTTATCGAACACCTTTGGGGATGTCTCCCTATAGGGTGGTTTTTGCTAAGTCATGCCACCTTCCGGTGGAGATTAAGCACCATGCTTATTGCGCGGTGAAGAGTTCTAACATGGCATTTGATAAAGCGGGTATGGAAAGGAAGTTTCAATTGCAAGAACTTGAAGAGATCTGCTTAGAAGCCTATGAGAAATCCAAGATTTACATGCTTACATTGAGGACAATGTGCATTTCAAGTGTGGGGTGAAGGATTACAAAATCTGTTTTCTGTTTATGTTTCTGTTTATCTATTTTTGTTTGCTGTTTTTACATTCTGTCTATTTTATTTTTTGAGTCTGTTTTCTGTTTTAGTTTTTGAGTCTGTATGTTGTTTCTGTCTATTTTTTGTTTTCTATTTCTGTTTGTTTTTGTTACTATTTCTATTATTGTTTTGCTGTATTTGTTTTTTTCTGTCTGGTTGTTAGTCTGTTTTTACATTCAGAAAATAAAAAACTAGAATTTACGCACTTTTACATGTTTTTCATAGGATTTCTAACTTGTGTAAATTGTGAGAAATGTACTAATTTTTGTTGGAATCAAAGGTTTCATGCTTGATGTGAATCATTGTGGAAATTGTTGAAGTGATAAGTAGGCTTGAGAAATAGAATTTAAGATGGATCATGTGTGATAGAATTATGCCTTGTGAGTTTTTGGGCCTTTGTGGATGAATCACATTATTTCATTCACGTTCTTTCATGTGTGATTTCACCCTTGTGCTAGATTACTCTATGTTTTGTCTTGTCTCTTTTAACATTCCTTGTTGCACATGCTTTGATTGAGATGATTTAGGCCTTCTTTCTTTTATCCACTAGCCAAATAAACTATCCTTGCATTGATATCCATTGCTACCCTTTTTGGGCCTTTAACCTTTTCTTTCTTGTGTACCTCATTATAAAAAATAAAAAAAAATGGAAAACCAAGTTATCCTAACTTTAGGGAGAAAAGGGGCCTTGGAATTGTTTTGAGAGTGGGTTTCAAACAAGTGTGGGGTATTTTTATTTTGTTTTGATTTGGAAAGAAAATAAAATAAAGAGTTTACAAAGCAAAAGTTTAAAGAAGAAAAAAAAATGCATAAACAAGGAAAAAGAAAAGCAAAGAAAAAGGAAAAGAAAATGCAATGAAAGTTGTTGTGATTCATTTTCATCCTTATAAGTTCTTTGTTTCTACCCCTCTTTATACTTGTTGGCTTACTCTCCATTGCCCCTCTTTTCTCTTAGTTTTAGCCTAAATATCCTTTTCTTATCCACCCTTTACCCAAGCCATACGTTACAAGCCTATAAAGTCCTTTTGATCTTTTGATGCATGTGTATTTCAAGTTGAATGAATTAGAGTTTTGTCAAAATTTGGATGTGCTAGTTACATGTGGTGTTTGAGTGTAAACATAAACCCATACACATTAGAAGAGGTTGAGTGTTGCTCTTTGAGAGATTTCTATCACTTTGGTTCATTCTTAATTTTAACTTGACTACTTTTTCACTTTGCAATTTGTGATCATGTGTTCATGGATTGTTTGAAACCTTAATATCATTCTTCCATTTTTCATCTTTCTCACTTTTGTGCATTGTTATGATCCATTGAAAAATGTGTGTTCCTTGTTCTTACCTTTCTTTTAGTTTGTGATTTACTTTAGTTTGAATTTTTTCTCTTAGTCTTTCTTTTAGTTTTGCCCAGGAGTGCAAAAGTTAAGTGTGGGGTATTTTGATTGAGTATTTTTAGTTTAATATTTTTCTATTCTTCTTAGTTTATTTGAATTCTCTTGGACTTTTATTTTCCTATTCTAATTCAGTTTTTGCTTTAGGCAAACAAGTGGGCTTAATTGATCATTGTTGCTTATTTTTGGAGTTTTTGCTTACTTGACCTGTATTCCTTGTGCAGGACCTAGAGAACTCTACAGAACTCCAAATGATGCATATAAATAGTCTTGGAAAGATAACAAAAAGATATACAATTTTGTCAGAGATAAGTCAAGGCCAATTCTATCATTTTGAGGGTCATTTTAGGCTTAGAAGTCAAAATGACTGCACTTGAATTTTGGGCTGCGAAATTGGTGTAATTGGTAATTAGCTAGGTTAGTTGGACTTCATTGTGGCCCATCCTTTCCTACTGACTCAGTCACTATATTTAAGTGATTTTAGTTATTTGGATGGACACACTTCATTTGAGCACAAACACATTTTGCAGTGACTTTTAGAAGTTTTTAGAATTAAAACGCTTTCTCTTATTTTCTCTCAACTGTTCTTCATTGTTCTTCACTATTCTTCATTTTCATTTCTGTTCTTCCATTTTCTTGCACTCATTTCATGGGGCTTTCATTGATGATGATCATGGAAGGCTAAACAATCAATCAATCCAAGGATCCAAGCCCAAGCAAGGAGAATTTGAGTTCTGGTTTGGTATTTCAAATTCTGTGTGAATGTTCACTTTCTTCTTCAATCCTCTATTCGATTTTCATGATTATGAATGTGTTTAGGATTGAAAGCGGATTAGGTTATGGATTCATTTCCTAATTTCAAAATTTAATCAGAGATTATTTGGATGATATTTCAATTAGGTTTGTGGTTTCAATTAATTTAGGGGTTAATTCGATTGAACTGCTTCTAATGAAATTGAATGAACTTTCATAACAGAATCATTATCTGAGAACTAGGATAATTCGTATTGCTTGGTTTGGTGAATTGGATTAATGCTTTTTAATCAGTTTTACATTACCTTTAATCAATTCAGTTAGTTTCTGCAATTTTCTGCAATTTTCATTTATCGCATGCAAACTGTTTGATAAAAATCCCCCTATTATTTACTTGTGAATTGAAGTTGGAACCATATTGATTGTGTCTCTAAGTCGACCTAGGTTAATCTTGTGCTACAAAATTAGCGTAGTTTAATTGTTTTGAATCTATATGACATCGGTTATCAACAACATCGGCTATCAATGGGTTTCTAAGAAAAAGAAAAAAATAGCTAACCCCTATGGACCCAACCTTAATTAGGTACCTTTATTTGCAACTTGATTTGATTATTGCAGGTGTGTCTAAGAGCTAAAGCTTCACTATGGTACTTGGATAGTGGATGCTCTAGGCATATGACAGGTGATAAATCCATGCTCACTAATCTGATACTGAAGGAAGGAGGATTTGTCACCTATGGAGATTAGAATCAAAACAAGAGGTTATACAACACACAAACAACTACTAACACAAGTTGACAAAAATCAAAACTAGAAAATTATCAAAATCAAGGAAGAACATGAGATGAACAAAATTTCGAACACTGGAAACTAGTTACTAGGAAAGGTGTAGGAACACAAGACAAGACTCAATCCACCAAGACTTTAAATAAACTTAAGAAAACTAGAAGTAGATCTAAGATTTATGGATTTTCAGTTTACCTTTGGAGTAGTTCTAGAAATTGAAATTGAAGAATAATTTCACAAGGATTAGGCTCTAGATACCACATGATGTATGTCTAACCTCATTAGACATTGATTTCCCCGATCTACCTGGCAATGAAACTCAATCTTCAAGAACTCAAACTCTTACTCGAGAATTTGGAGCAAAAGTAGCATGAATGAGCTTCAAGGAATTAAGCAATGGAGGATGGATTGTGACAAGATGTAACGCCTTGAAATTTCAATACTTAAAAATATATGGGTGATGTATTTCTTGTATTATTTAATTACTTTATTAATTTGGATTAGTTGAAATGTTGTGTGAATTATCCTTATTCAACTGTTTGATGTGGATGTTAGGTTATGTGGAATTTGATTGATTTGCATTAAAATTGTGTGATTTCGAGTTTGACCCAAAACCTGTTTTGGTAAAATAACAATTCCGGATATGTTAACCGTTGGATCGCCCTAAAGGTTTAAAGGTAGGCTCCTAACCCAAATATGTAAAGTTTGACAATTGGGATTTGCTAAATAATATATGAAGCATGAGATATTAGCTTTTCACAGAAGCAGTGAAAATTTCAAAAATTGGGTCAGCTCGCTCAAGTGAGCAAAATTCACTTGGACAAGTAAAGGCGGCTACAAATACATGCAACAACATGAAATCATGAAATTTATGCTTCCTTCTTCTTCAAAATAGCCACCCAACCCCTCTCCCTCCTCCTCCACCACCCACGACCACTGGTGATCGCCACGAGCTACCGTCGGACCACAGCATGGAAAACAACACTTTAATCGGAGTGGAATATTCAAAATGATTTGGTAGAGAATGGAGCCTCCAATCCTCCCTTCACGGTTTCTTCGAGGTAACCGTGTTTTCTATGCCTTCTCCTATCTAGTTTGAACCTCTCTTAGTATCTTTTGTAACTTGGATACAGTTATTGGATGTTTTTACACTTCCTTTGAAAAACCTTTGAAAATGAGATGTTGTAAAAGTTACCTTTTTATAATATTGAGACCTTCGTTGAGCCCCAATCGCATTGGTGTGATCGGAATTTCAAAATGATGTCCTTCTGATGTGGACTTCCAAAACACCATTTTAGCCCCTTTAAATTTGAGTGGGTATTTAACCTTGAATGTTAATATTAGCCTTGTCTTTGAAATCTATAATAAATTATCTTTGATTTTGTATATAGAGCTTTGCATTTGGGCCAAAGCACGTGAATTTGAGAGATCTCAAAACAACGTTACAAGGAGCTAACAGAGGGATATAGCTAGGTGAGGGGAATTTATTATTCATTTACAGCTTTTGATATCATAGTTGCGGGTTAGGGAACCCAATTATGGAGATGTATGCATGTCTCTGTTGTGTGCTGGTTTTCAAGAAAAACTGTGTTTTAAATTAATGGGATGCAATATATTTGTTATTGATGAATGAAATTGTGAATGATGTTTTTGTTGTAATGATTGGATTTTTGGGAAAAGTCTTAATTATAGAGGAGACTCTGCCCAAAATTTTATCATATGTTTTCCTATTTAATTCTTTATTAAATTTTAAATGGACATAAGAGTTTGTTTTCTATATTGTAGTCCTCCTCTTTAATTTAGAATTTTCCTAAAATACCAATCTTGTGGTATTATGGATTGTGAATGAATGAAGTTTGTGTTGTCTGAAGACTTGGAGAATGTGAATCTCAGGCATATGTTATATGTATAGATGTGAAATAGGATTGCTTGTGATGTTGATGATAATATTGAAATGAGATAATGTTGATGGTGTTGATGATGTTGAAATGAGATAATTTTGATGTAGTTGATGATATTGAAATGAGATAATGTTGATGTAGTTGATAATATTGAAATGAAATAATGTTGATGACATTGAGATTGAGATGATATTGATGTTGATGATGACATTGAGATGAGATGATGTCGATGTTGATGATGACATTGATGAGAGATGATGTTGATGTTGACGATGTCAATGTGATGGATGTATGCTATGTATGTACATGGGGGGTGCAATGACTTGTTGGATATCCTTGGGAGGGAAGATGATGAGTTTAAGAATTTTAAGTATCCCTGAAGAGGGAAAGGGATTGCTTAGAATTTTTAACTATCCATGGTCAATGCATTGATGAACCCATGTTTCAGACTTCATAATTGCATGGAAATAGAATCAAGGCAGTACGTACCTGTGGTTTTTCTAAGGATAAAAATCCAGGTACTTGGGGGCATGTCACTCGGTTTGGAACTCCCTTGTGACTTAGGCTGATCACCGTGGGGGAGGGGGAGTGGTCAGTGCATGACAGGGTGACCTCGACGAACTACTGAATTATTTTCCTAAGTAAGAGTGTCATGTGGGCACGCTTAGGCTATTTACTGAGGAATGGTACCACATCGCATTTGAGAGTCGAGTCAGGTGCATGCACATTCTGAGCATAATTGATTTGAATTGTGGAAAAAGTTGATGATTAGTTTGTTGAGTGTGTGTTGAATTGATTGATTACTGAGAATGATTGTGGTTATCATTATTGTTTTGTTGCTAATCATTGTTATATGGTGCTTGTTGATCTTGTATAATAAACTCACCCTTGCAATTTTGTACTGTGTGGTTAGTACTTGTGATTATCGTGAACCTTCGTTCGTAGGAGCAGATAAGCAGCAATAGGTGATATTGGAGAGATATCCTTTTGTTGGAGCCTCCAAGCCCATGTGATAACGTTGAAATTAATTTTGGGAGAGAATTGTGTTCTTTTATCAACTCTTTCTTACTTGGTCCCTTGTTTCTCTTTGATCGGACATGTAATCTCAAGCTTATATATATATGTAAGAACTGAATTATGTTTTGACATGTGAATGATATGTATTTATTTAATATATATATATAATTATTAGGGTGTTGACTACGGATCTTATCCCTCAAGGATTTTGGAAGACCAGCGAGGAACTTTTCTTTCCAGAAAGCTTCTTGGCTGTCTTCACAGGTAAAAACTCTAGTAAGGAAGGTATCCTTATACCACCTAAAGTCAGCTAAAGTCTTACACCTAAGGTTGGAAAGTAGTTCGGCAATCTGTCTTTCCAAAGATTGAAATCACCTATGAAATGCTGAACTATGGTAAAGATTAACTGGTTGACCGAATCAGGAATGGGTTTACCTTCTCTGAGAAGGATAGTGCCGTCATTCTCCATTTTGACAGCTTCCTGGATGGCAATTTTATTATCCTCGGTTAAGTAATTGTTCCACCAGCCTTTTAGTTGTCCAGTAAAACCAGAAACTAAAATATTTACTATAACTGCTTCCGAACAGTTAAGGTTGGTATCATAGGTTGTGGAAACCATGGTCATCTGTTGAAGGATGTTGAGGATTTGGTACTCGGTTTTGCCATCTATATTCCATTCATAGACATGATTTGAATTAAAAGATCTAGATTGGTCCCTTTCCTCTAGCAGAAGATCAGGAGGGGTTGCCCTATTGTAATACAGTTTAGAAGGTTGTTTCCAATTGGGCTGGTTCCTAATGGGATTGATTTGGACAGATCTATCAGAGTCAGAGTTACCATTTTTTGACCCGGCGTGGTTGAGGACATTAATTTCCTTATCTTTGTCCTTCTGGGCTTCATGCCTAGATCTGGCTCTAGTAATAGTTGGTTTGGAATGGGCTTCATGGGAGGATTGAGGAGTATCTTGAATTATAATGGAAGTTAATCCTTCAAGCTTTTCTCTAGACTCTTCTGAAGGCTGACCAGGGGGCTGGTTGAAAGCTTTGAGTTTGGCAAACTCTTTCTTAAGCTTATCAGTCATCCTAAAAGGTTTAAAGATTGGGGTTTGGATGGTTTTAGAGGAGGATGGGCCGGTTTCTAAGCTAATGCTGGGCTTATCTCTTAATTTTTCCCCAATGGTCTGGAGGTACTTGTTGGTATAGTTGGATTGTTCCATAAGATTCCTAATATCTTTAGCTGAAATGGTTTCTGTCTCATCTTTAGACTTAAAAGGTGAGGTATAGATAGGGTCATGTTTTTCATTCCTGATATTAGGAAGGATAAACTTGGTTGAAGGAGGGAACTCAGATCTAACTACCTGACCATCCTTAAGGTCATACCTGGTGATGACACTAATGGTGTTTGGTTCTAAGAAAGGGTAATCTATCTTATGGTAGGCTGCATAAGACTTAAACCAATCAAAGAAGTAGATCTGGGTTTGGACAAGGTTGAGGAAGGAGTAAAATTCTTTCCTAATCTGGGTTCTACTATCGTCCCTATAATGGCTAAGAAACCACTCTCTTTGAGGAGTCATTTCCTCAGAGTCGAAATCTAGCTTAAGGGCTTCATAATCTATGCAGGTCTTATTAATCATGGATAACTTCATAATCTTGCATAGATGAAAAAGTTGGAGAAGGGATAGATCTAGACTCTTCCTCAGGATTCTCCTGCTGATAAACAGGTTGAGGAATAGAGGACGAGGTTTTTACATATATATATATATATATATATATATGTATGTATGTATGTATATATATATATATATATATGTATGTATTTATTTACGTATTTGTGCATTTTTTATAAATGTATTATCACGAGAAATTTACCCTTATGTACACAATCAAATTAATGGAGTTTTCATTAAAAATTGAAAACTGTGTTTAGAGTAGTGATATCGTAGCGACGAGGCGGGTCGTTTCACAAGGAATGAAGATAGATGATGCCATGGAGAAGCTCTCCAATCAGTTTAGGAAGAATCGCCACAATAGCCTTGAGAAGCCATTGATAAGATCCAAAAGTTCTTGCACAAGAACAAGAGAGAAACTCGCACAAGAAAATTCAGCTTTCTTATTGATTTAACAAATTCCTTACATTTCATTCTTGTTGGATTTATATAGCCAAGGTCTTAAAGCTTGTCTTGTAAGCTACCTAAGCTAAATGAAAGTGGAATGAAATAGCAAATGAAATTATGTTTGAGGTGTAAGCTATCCACTTGATGACTTAGCCCCGTGCAACTATAGTTTTTACAAGCATACATAGGTGCTAAAAATTTACGTACAAGTGCACCTATAATTATTTAAACAATTGCCACTAAAGGCATATTTATTGCCACTACAATTGCCACTAAAAGGTGTTGGAATTAAATTCAACTTGAGAGTACAAAATCCAGCCCTTGTCCGTCTTGAGTTAGTGTGCTTCTTCATACGTGCTAAAAGGAGCAAGTTAGCTTTGATGTGCTCTTGAAGGGCTTGAGTTCTAGCTCTTGTCATGGGTCCCCTAAAGCTAACCAAAGGAAGCTCTTTAAGTTCTCCTCCTTGGCTTTTAGCTTGAAATGGACCTCCATCAAGTTGGCAAGGTTGAGGAGGAAGAAGGAAGGTTCATCGAGACACTCGTAGTTGCAACACTAGCATTAAGTAGTGGCATGACAGTGGAAGAAGGAGAACCAATAGTAGGAGCAGCCAAGGAAGTCAACATAGTTGACAAAGTGGATGGAGAAGCAGAAGACGCTGGCACAGGCAAGGAAGGTGACACCGAAGGAGCATCCATAGTAGCAATAGTAGCTTGGATGACAAAAGGAGGCAAAGGTGGACCTCGACAGCTAGCAAGAGAAGAGTGACCCAAACCGAACATCAATCTGGTCGCCTGTTTGAGGGATCAGAGACTGAAGGGGGCCCTCGACTTTTTGCAACTGGACACCCCAGCTCCTTTATCACGTTCCTCTTGGATTGAACAGGAGGAGGCACGTCGAGAGTAACTGATAATTGATGTCCCAATGCTTCAAAACAAATAACCTAGGTCGACTCAGAGATACAATCAATTTGGTTCCAACTTCAATTCACTAAGAAACAACAGGGGGATTTTTATCGAACAGTTTGTAGACAATGAATAAAAATTGAAAAACACAAACTACAATTGAAAAAAAAATGTAGAAACTGGCAAAATTGATAAGAGTTATTGTAAAATAGATTAAAGAGATCTAATTCACCGAACCAAGCAATGCAAATTATCATAGATATCAGATAACGATCTTGTTATGAAAGTTCATTCAATTTCATTAGAAGCAGTTCAATCAAATTAACTCCTAAATTAATTGAAACCATAAACCTAATTGAAATACCATCCAAACAATCTATGATTAAAATTCAAAATTAGGAAATGAATCCATAACCTAATCCATTTTCAATCCAAAACACATTCATAATCATGAAAATTGAATAGAAGATTGAAGAAGAAAATGAATATTCGCACAGAAACTGAAATACCAAACCCCAAAACTCAAATTCTCCTTGCTTGAACTGGATCCTTAGATTAATTGATTATTTAGCCTTCCATAATCATCATCAATGGAAGAGCTATGAGATTAGTTCAAGAAAATGGAAGAATAGAAATGAAATGAAGAAGAAAATTGAAGAACAGTGAAGAACAATGAAAAACAGTTGAGAGAAAAAGAGAGAAAAAATTTTAATAATAAAAACTTCTAAAAGAAACTACAAATTCTATTTGTGCTAAAATAAAGTGTATTCTCTAACTAACTAATTGCACTAATGTATAGTGACTGAGTCAGTAGGAAAGGATGGGCCATGATTAGGCCCATCTAATCTAATTGATTACTAATTTCACCAATTCGCAACCCAAAACTCAAGTGCAGAGGTTCTGACTTCCAAGCCTAAAATAACACTCAAAATGACAGTATTTGCCTCGTCTTATCTCTGAAAAAATTGTAAATCTTTTCCTTATCTTTTCATGGGAATACTCATATGCTCCATTTGGAGTTTTGTAGAACTCTCTAGGTTCTGCACAAAGAAGATAGGTTAAGTAAGCAAAAAATCTGAAAATAAGCAACAATTATCAATTAAGTCCACTTGTTTGCCTAAGACAAAAACTGAGTTAGAGTGAGAAAACAAAATTCCAAGTGAAGTCAAATAAGCTAAGAAGAATAGAAAAATATTAAACTAAAAACACTCAATAAGTAACATCAACAACTTCATCGTTAGCAGGCCCGACCCCGACATCAGGATGACTTCCTCCCCCTACAAAAGCCTCGATAGCAAAAGGAGGGACATCTCCTCCAGCAAGTCCAACCTGCTTCACCAATGGTCTCCATGCAAAAATTGCCCATTATATCTACAAAAAGAGTAAAAAATGCAACAAAGGTTAATTCAAGACAAAACCATATTACAATAGACGCAATAAAGGAAAGGTAAAACACTTTATCATCTAAGACAACAAAAGGGTCGCTTGCAAAAGGAAATGACAAGATGGCCTAAGCGTTCAATGAAGCTAAAAATTACTCAAGAATGGCCTTGTTCACCCTCTTCGTCAGGGTCATCAAATACTCATAAAATGACTTGAACCTAGTGGGGTCCGACTGATAGTTAAAAGGGAAATGAGGTTCTCCGTTACAATTAAACATCAATGGCAACCCATCATCAACAACATTGGTCGCCATGACCTTGAAGAAGTTATCCTTAAATATGTAAAAAATGTTCGAGTTGAACTCAAACAACCTCTTGGACACATTATTGAGTGACACCCAACCTATCTTCCCTGTCAGCTTCATCTAGAAGAAGCAGAGGAATACAGGCACGTTGGGTCCAATGTTAAAAAATGGACATAAGACCTTAAAGGCCCTTACCATTACCCAAATGTTAGGATGAAGTTGAGAAGGTGTCATGTTCATATGTCATTGAGGAATGTTACTTGAGTTCATTGTCCCTTACCTACTCGTAGCAAGCAATAGTGGGAGGAGTCAAAGGCATTTCTACACTGCAGCTACACCTGTTACAGGGAGAAACCCTAACATCTCCGTCATTACTATTTCCCATTGCCCATGAAGAGGAAGAGGGAAGGATAGTGGTAACAAGGACAAGCTCTTCAACCAGAGGAGTAGTAGAAGACCTTACCCTCCTACGAGGACAAGAGGTGCCCCTGCCAATAAGGCACGGGTCCACCAACCTTTTAGAGGAAGAGGACTCGTTGTCAAAAGCTTCGTAGCATGTCTCATCCGAGGAGGAGTTGTCGATTAGGAAAACTTCATGATCCACAAGGGGTTGCTGAATAGAACCCCCAAAATCATTTCTTCCCATACCCATAGCAGAATCAGGAATAAAAGACATGGTGAAAAAATGAAGTACCTTGAAGTGAGAAAGACAATAGATTGAGAGAAGGAAATCACAAGAACTGTGAACAAGATGCAAAGGGATTATAGAAGATGAAGCAAAACTCAATAATGACAGTGACCAAAACCTAACGTACACCTCATGTAAGTGGAGATGCGAACCTCCAATATTTAGTGGGAGTTGAAATGGCATCCTAAGAATTCGTGCCATGATGTGATCCTACCAACCTACGAAACATTTCTCTAAGACATGCCTACTCACAGCGTAATACATGTGCAAAAGTAATGTGCGTGTCTAACACATGCCCACTATGCAAAAAAATGAAACGCCCATCGTTAATGTATCCTATAACGGTCATAAATGGAAGAATTGTCAAACACATGGATTTTTGACACAAAATGTCTGACTTTGCCTGCAAAATGAAAAGTGTGTCCACCCTGGACAACTTGGCAGAAACAGCTTAGACAATGCATGTCCAAGTTGGGGGGCTTGACAAACCCGCAACCCTTATACTTGTTAGGGTTACCACCCTTGACATCGGATAACCTCTTTTGCCAACAAGCGAGCTTGGGGGGCTTATGTACTTTCTGGGGTCCACAAATTGATGTGGCATTGGAATATTATACATGTCAGTCTTCCTCGTCATCCTTATTGGGCCGATAAACTGATAATATATATCCATATGTATTTGAATTATAATTATAATGCTATTATTTCCTTATCAAGTTGCAACTAACTATTATTTGTTACACCATTGTAACAACCCCTACAATGAAGGACCCGAAGCTCCCCTCCAATGCTAAAAATACCAGGTTGTATCTCCCCCTTTCGATTCATTCTCAACTCACTAACGTACTTACTTGTATGTTGAAGTCCTTTGTTTTGTAGGTTCCCTTTGTTTTCCTAGTAAAAGGTACATGTAGTCTGACGTATGAAATCATGGAGCCCATCTTTGCTATGTCGATCCTAACGTAAGTTAGCTCCAGATTTTGGTAAGTACAATTTCTTTATTTTATAAACATATTAATCAATTTAATCCCACATTTAAGCAAAGCTGAGAAAACGTGAACAAGAATTTTTATTTATTTATTTTAAAAAAATTCATTAGTTATTTTTTCATGTCAATATCTTGTAATAAATAAAATGACTTGTTTGTATTTATTAAAAGAAAGCATAATGCAATTTCTCTGAGTTGCATAAAATGAAATGAAATGTATTCAAATTACAATATATATATATATGCATACGTGTTTTCCTCGAGTAAAGTTACAAGTATAGTCTCAAGATACAACTATATATGATAGCAAGGTAAATGACTTAATATACACAAAAAAGTATTGAAGCCTATGCCTACCCAGATCAAATACATATAAAAGAAAAGCCCAACCCATTATGGAAACTACATGAAAACATGAGTCAGTAAGCATTCGCGTATAGTAGAGGTACACAAGGAAGTTATTCATGCCTCTGATCACATCTGGTATCCCGCCTCCAAGGAAGCAATCCAGCTCAAGAAGTGGATTAAGCTTCATCTGATCCTAAACAAACAAATGTAAGGGATGAGTCTTCCTGCTTCATAAACCAAAACATAGAAAGATTACAACAAAATACACATATAATATATTAACCAAGACAATGTGATTATCTATTGGACCTCACTCGCATCCTAAAGGATTTCCATTTACTATATCTCAACATATCTCTCACTAGCCAACTTCCACTGGAACTCCTAGAACTCAGTGATCTTAGAACATTTTAGTGTGGATGATTGTTTGAAGTACACTTTTACCATGATACAAAGGTAGGCTCTCACCAGCCGGCTACGCCTCTCAGTTGTTGGAATTGCTAAATCGACTTAGTGGAAATGCGACCACAAACTCAGGGCTAGATCTCTAAGAAGCAAGAAGTCAATGAGCATACCCAAGTTACCACTCTGTAGGGTCATCCTAAACTATAAGGATTGAGTCCTCCAAATACTTCTCGCCGAGGATTTATATTCTTGTCCTTTTCAGGTCTTATTGCATACAGTACTGAACGACAACAAATGACGAATGAGTCTGAGGACAATACATGGCTCTGACAACATGTCATATAAATAAAAGAGGACCTTGTCCCTCACTCCATGTAGTGTGAAATCTGCCACCCGACCTTTGTCATATGAGCTTTGACAAACTTCTAACACGACACACTACGCGACTCTCTTCAACTTGTACTTCAACATTCAACAACGTATCCATGTTTACTTGCATATCTCATAAGAGTATTATTGTCACTAAAATAGACTAATAGTCACACTAGTAATCATGCCCGAATCCTTGTGAACTATCACAAAACAATGCATGTATTTCAATACGTATAATACCTACTAGAAGCGGGTTTTAGTCAACACTAAGACTCATGCTTGAGTCCCTGTAACTATCACACAACAATGAACATCATTCAAGATGTACAATACCTACTAGAATAAGATTCTAGTTCAGAGAACCCAAATTCCCATTCAGTCTCACAATCATTGTGGCTCAATAATTCTAATTCAAAACATATCTAAAATTTTTGGAAAAACTTAGGCAAAGTCTCATTTTTATATGGGCATTTCCCAAAGCAAAATCATGCATGCAAACAAATTTCAAGAAGATTTCACAACAAAAACAATTTTTCCTAAAAAGCCATTTTCTCTTTGTTAGACTCAGGGGGAGCTAAAGAGGATCAAGAAGCTGAGGTTCTTAGACTATGAAATGTTTAGGCTTTTTTACATGTCAACTCAATTGAATGACATATGTAAATTGTGTATGTCTAAGATGAGCCATCCTATGATCCATTGCATAAAACTCATTCATGTTTGCATTCATGTTTTCATAAAAAGCTTTTCTAAAACACAAGGTTTTCATGAATGCATAAAAAGCCAAGTGTTCAAGGTTTCAAGTTTTGGAAAAATAGTTTCTCATTGGTTCAATCGATTACCAGTAAGTGGTAATCTACTACTTGAGAACTAAGAATATTTTAATCAATTATGAGTTTGTGGTAATCGATTACACAGTTCATAATCACAGAATGGACTTCTTGTGATAATCAATTACATCATGGTTGTAATCGATTACATGGCAATTTAATCGATTTCATTGTTCATAAGCTTTTACAGAAATCTCAAGAACACTTTAATTGATTATATAAGTGATTTAATCGATTACTAACAGTCAAAATAGTTTTTTTATAAATACATGTTGATTGTTTTAACAAAGAACAACAACTAAATATCAACGAATTTCATAACCTTTCTGAAGATAGAAAATATACTTTGAGATATTCTGTGTTAGACCCTCAAATCCTCAAGCTTCAAGATTTCTTGAGAGGATTTCTTTTTGGGCAACATTCTAAAGAAGAACTTGGAGAGAATGATTTGAGATTTGCCTTTCAACCTTGATTCAAGTTTGGTAATCATTTGCATTCATCAGTAGTGGATCATCAAGTTGTTTCTCTCCATACTACTTTGGTTTAATTCTTTTTAAAAATTGTGATTTGTGTAACTAAAGCAATAGTCTTTCTTAAAGCTTGTCTAGAATAGGTGTTTCTAGTGGGAAAAGTAGAGAAGGGTGTTGTTCTCTATGTCTTGATCACAGAGAGTCTAAGGAAGTTAGATTTCTTGTTTTTAATCTAGGTCTAATTGAGAGTTATTGTATACGCTTATAAGAAACAGTTTGCTATTAGTGAAATTTCTAACTAGTTGGTTAGGAGAGCTGGATATAGCTTCTCTAGGTTAAGAAGTGAACCAATATAAATCTTGGTGTTGAATACTTATTCTTCATCTTTTCTTGTGGTTATTAATTGTCATTCGTAGGTGTAACTTTTCATAATCAACCGAAATATTTTGTTGTCATTGCATTCTTTAAAGATTGGAGTTTGATTGATTGAAAGTGTTCAACGGTTGTTTTGTGATATGATCCTTGTTAACTCTGATTGTTTAAGAAATTTTTAATTTACCAAGAACCACCAATTCACCCCCCTCTTGGTTCTTGTCTATTGTTCATACTGTTTTCAATTGGTATTAGAGCAGGTTCTTGTGTGTTACTCAAGATCACTACTTTCCTCAATCGTCCTCCAATGTTTGAGGGAGAACAATTCAGTTTTTGGAAAAATAGAATGCATATTTTCATTCAATCAAATGATCTCAGTGCATGGAATGCAATTGAAAAAGGTCCCTTGATACCTACCAAAACTGTTGACAATGAAAATATTCCCAATGAATGAAATGAAATGACTGACATAGAAAAAAGGGTAGTTGATTGAGTGTTTTTAGTTTAATATTTCTCTATTTTTCTTAGCTTATTTGACTTATCTTGGAATTTTATTTTCTCATTCTAACTCAGTTTTTAGATTTGGAGTTTTATTTTTGATAATTGTTATTTATTTTTAGATTTTTTGCTTATTTGACCTATCTTCCTTGTGTAGGACCTAGAGAGTTCTACAAAACTCCAAATGGCGCATATGAGTAGTCCCTAGAAAGATAATGAAAAGATCTACAATTTTGTTAGAGATAAGTGAAGGCAAATTCTATCATTTTGAGGGTCATTTTAGGCATGTAGAACCCCTGCACTCGAGTTTTGGGTTTCAAATTGGTGTAATTAGTAATTAGTTAGATTAGATGGGCCTAATCATGGCTCATCCTTTCCTACTGACTCAGTCACTATATTTTAGTGCAATTAGTTAGTGAAAAAACACACTTCATTTGAGTACAAACAGAATTTGTAATTTCTTTAGAAGTTTTCAGAATTAAAAAGTTCTCTCTCTTTTTCTCTCAACTGTTCTTCATTGTTATTTATTTTTCTTCTTCCTTTCATCTCTATTCTTTTATTTTTCTCATACAAATTTCATGGCCCTTACATTGATGATGATCATGGAAGGCTAAATAATCAAGCAATCTATGGATCCAGTCCAAGCAAGAAGAATTTGAGTTCTGGTCTGGTATTCTAATTTCTATAAGAATGTTCATCTTCTTCTTCAATCCTCTTTTTGATTCATGATTATGAATTTGTTCAGGATTGAAAACGAATTAGGTTATAGATTTATTTCCTAATTTTAAATTTTAATCATAGATTATTTGGATGATATTTCAATCTGATTTGTGATTTAAATTGATTTAGGAGTTAATTTGATTGAACTGCTTCTAATGATATTGAATGAATCTTCATAATATGATCATTATATGATAACTATGATAATTTTTATTGCTTGGTTTGGTGAATTGGATTGATATTCTTGAATCTATTTTACAACACCTTTTATCAATTCTGTTAGTTTATGCATTTTTCTTCAATTCTTGTTTGTGTTTCTGCAATTTTTATTCATTGCCTACAAAATGTTCGATTAAAATCCCCTTATTGTTTATTAGTGAATTGAAATTGGAACTGAATTGATCGTGTCTTTGAGTCAACCTAGGTTAATCCTGTGCTACAGAATTAGCATAGTTTAATTGTTTTGTAGCGATTCGACAATCATTATCAAAACGACTGCCGTTGCCGGGGACACAGTTCATTGTGTGCTAACTTTAATCCACTCATAATTAGATAATAGTATAGGTACCATTGATATTAGTATAGTATAATTCCATCAGTCTACAAAAAAAATTAAAAAATTAAAAAAATTGTTTCTAGACAATAGATAGAAGATAGATACAGAGTGCATATGAAAATCATGCATCACTGCTTTAATTGATTACCATGTTATGTAATCGATTATCTTATTTCTTTAAATTTGATGCATTATTGGTTTAATCGATTACCACAATCAGTAATCAATTACACAAGCATAATTCATATTTTGAGCTTTACTAGTTTAATCGATTACCACTCTTATGTAATCGATCATTACATCTTATTTCACATACATAAGGACTGCTTTAATCGATTACATTGTGTATTAATTGATTATCTTGTTCATGAAATCTTCTCCAAGAAGCTCAAGAACATATTGATCGATTATCTGGTATTTTAATCGATCACATATGGTAAAATAATTGATTACACTATTGTTTTAATTGATTACTGTTAGTTAAATAAGTTTTATAAAAGCCTTATGTGTCTACTCTCTATAAATAGACATAAAACAAATTATTCTGAAGATATGTGTGAATTACCCAAAAGATACTAAGCTTTCTAAGAGCCCAATATACTGATTTGTTCTGAGTGTGAAACACATCTTATGAGATCAAGAGTTTTGAGTCTTTGAGATGATGTGTTAAAGAAAAGAAGGGTTTTCAAGAGTTTTGATTCTGAGCATTGAATTCCATTCAACTTGATTGATTGGGAACTTCATTCATTCATTGAAGGATCATAGGTTGTGTCTCTTGAATCTTTCTTTAGAATTTTTCTGTGTATTAAAATTTTGTTGTGATATATCCAAGTATTTCTTTTTAAGCTTTCTAGAGTAGGGTTCTCTAGGGTTAAAGATCTAAGTAGGGTTCTGAGTTCTCAGGATCTTTGTGATTTGTTTTCTAACAGCATTTTAGAATTCAGATTCTTTATCTAGGGTTGATAAAGATAATCCCTTGTAAATTGCTTGTAAAAGATATTTTGATATAGTGAAAACTCTAACCTAGTATTGGTTGGAAGACACTGGATGTAGCCTCCATGTTAGAGAGGTGAACCAGTATAAATTGCTGAGTCTTTTATTCTAATTCTGTGTATATTTCATTGTTTGTACTTGGGTAATCAAAATATTATTAGCAAATAAAATATTTCTGTCATTACATGCATATCAAGATTGATCTTGATTAAAAGAAAAGTTCTGGATTTTTCAAAAAGTGTTTAAGTAATACGATCCAAGTTTTAATTCCGCAATTTGTTTGATAAAATTTTAAATACCTGTTTTAAACCAATTCACCCCCTCTCTTGGTTTATTTGTAGTGTGTTCATTGTGTTTTCAATTGATATCAAGAGCTAGTTCTTGAAAGTTATTCAAGATCACTTTCTTTTCAAAGAAAATAAATACTACTCAAATAACTTTTAGAGAGGGAGCTTCTCTCAATCGTCCACCAATGTTCGCGGGTGAGCATTTTAGTTTTTGGAAAAATCGTATGCAGATTTTCATTCAATGAAATGATCCCGTTGCATGAAATGCTATTGAAAAAGGTTCTTTGGTTCCAATGAAAACTGTTGATAATAATTTGATTCCCAAAGAATGGGATGAAATGACAGATGCTAAAAAAAGAGTTGTGCAATATGATTTTAAAGCTAAAAATATGATTACATATACTCTTTCTTCTAATGAATTCTTTAGAACAATGAGATGCAAAAGCACAAAAGAAATGTGGGAAATGTTAGAGGTAACTCATGAAGTAAGAAGATCAAGGAAGCATGCCTTGATTCATGAATATGAAATATTCAAGATGAGTAATACTGAAAACATATCTTAGCTGCAGACAAGGTTCCCTCAAATTGTCAACCATCTTCTTGGTCTTAGAAAGACTTTTGATGCTGAAGAGTTAAACATCAAAATACTAAAGTGTTTAACAAGACCATGACAACCAAAAGTTACAACAATCAAGGAATCCAAAGATTTTTCTAAAATTTCCATGGCTGCCCTTTTTGGTAAGCTTCTTGAGTATGAACTTGAAAGGTCACAACTAACTAATGCAGAAGATGCATATAAGAAACATAAAAGTATAGCCTTCAAAGCCGCATCCTCTAAAGCGGAAAAGGAAGAAGACTCAAGTGAAGAAGATGAAGATGACAACATGAATCTTATTGTCAAAAAGTTTAGCAAATTCATGAGAAGAAACAAGAACAGAAAGTTCACTAAGTTCAACAAGAAAAATGACAACAACAACAACACCTCTACCAACTTCACTTGCTTTGAATGTGGAAAGCCTGAACACATTAAATCTGAATGTCCAATATTTTTGAAGAAGCAACAAGGTGAGAGGAAAACAAAGAAAGAAAGGAAATCAAAGAAGGCATACAAAGCATGGGAAGACAATGATTCAACAACCTCCGAATCATCAAGTGAGAATGAAGAAGCAAATGTTTGCTTCACATCCACCTTAAGTGATGATGAAGATTTCTCAAGTGCTGAATCTGAGGTAAATTCTGAATATGATAATATTGTTGATGCTTTCCATGAAATGCATGAAGAGGCTCAAAGGCTTGCACAAACCAATAATAGGATAAAAGGTAATCTCAAATGGCATGTTACCAAAATTGCTGAATTGCAATCTGAACTTTGTAATTTGAAAGAGGCTAATGAAAAACTTATTTCAAGTTACATTGCTAATGGATGTGTATGTGCCTTATCAACTTCAAATGTCAATAAAAGTTCTTTACTCCTTTTAAATTCTTCTTGTTCTCTCTATTATTTTTGTCTTTGATAAGCCAAATATGGGGAGAAATATTTGTAATAATTATAGGGGGAGAATTAATTTGAAAATAATTTTGGGAATTCTGGGTTAATGAAAGAATTAAGTGTGCATGAATGCTCTATTTTTTTTTTAAATCTTCCCAAGTTAGGGGGAGCAAATCTAAGGAATGACTTATGCTCATGTAAACAAAATACTTAACACTAGTTCTTGCAAAAAGCTGATTTGATTTCAGGATATCAAGTATAATTCCCCTATCATTCATCCCTCAAGAGCAATTAAAAGTTAGACAAATGGACAATTGATATTTGGCATGCTCAAAGCCAAAAAGGGGGAGATGGTTGGATTTAGGAGAAGCTGCAAGAAGATTAAAGTAAGGATGAAGTAATGGCTTGGTGTTTTATCTTTTTACATGCCCAATCAATTTTAAAGCATTTGTAATTTGTCTAAGTGGATCAAGATCATTGCCTTCTGATCCTTGCATTGCATTTGCATTCTCATCCTCATGCATACATGTTTTTGATTAAATGACTAAAGCAATTCAATGATTTCAAAAAAAAGCTAAGTTCTCATGGTTATGGTTTTTGAAAAAAATTAAAACTTATTGTTTTAATCGATTACACAGTGTTTTAATTGATTAAAAGGCTTTGTTCTAAATCTGAAAAATCCATGAAGAACATATTAATCGATTACAGGCTGCTTGTAATCGATTACAGAGTGCATATGAAAATCATGCATCACTGCTTTAATTGATTACCATGTTATGTAATCTATTATCTTAGTTCTTTAAATTTAATGCATTACTGGTTTAATCGATTTCCACAATAAGTAATCGATTACACAGGCATAATTCATATTTTGAGCTTTACTGGTTTAATCGATTACCAGTCTTATGTAATCAATTATTACATCTTATTTCACATACATGAAGACTGCTTTAATCGATTACATTGCGTATTAATCGATTATCTTGTTCATGAAATCTTCTCCAGGAAGCTCAAGAACATAATAATCGATTATCTGGTATTTTAATCAATTACATATGGTAAAATAATCGATTACACTATCGTTTTAATCAATTACTGTCAGTTAAATCAGTTTTATAAAAGTCTTACGTGCTGCTCTCTATAAATAGACATAGAACGAATTGTTCTGAAGATATGTGTGAATTACCCAAAAGATACTATGCTTTCTAAGAGCCCAATATACTGATTTGTTCTGAGTATGACACACATCTTATGAGATCAAGAGTTTTGAGTCTTTGAGATGATGTGTTAAAGAAAAGAAAGGTTTTCAAGAGTTTTGATTCGGAGCTTTGAATTCCATTCAACCTGATTGATTGGTAACTTCATTCATTCATTCATTCATTGAAGGATCACAGGTTGTGTCTCTCTTGAATCTTTCTTTACAATTTTTCTTTGTATTAAAATTTTGTTATGATATATCAAAGTATTTATTTTCAAGCTTTCTAGAGTAGGGTTCTCTAGGGTTAAAGATCTAAGTAGGGTTCTTAGGATCTTTGTGATTTTTTTTCTAACAGCGTTTTAGAATTCAGATTCTTTATCTAGGGTTAATAAAGATAATCCCTTGTAAATTGCTTGTAAAAGATATTTTGATCTAGTGAAAACTGTAACCTAGTGTTGGTTGGAAGACACTGGATGTAGCCTCCATGTTAGAGAGGTGAACCAGTATAAATTGCTGAGTCTTTTGTTCTAATTCTGTGTATATTTCATTGCTTGTACTTGGGTAATCAAAATATTATTAGCAAATAAAATATTTTTGGCATTACATGCATATCAAGGTTGATCTTGATTGAAAGAAAAGTTCTGGATTTTTCAAAAAGTGTTTAAGTGATACGATCCAAGTTTTAATTCCGCAATTTGTTTGTTAAAATTTTAAATACCTGTTGTAAACCAATTCACCCCCTCTTGGATTATTTGTAGTGTGTTCATTGTGTTTTCAGTCGGGTATCAGTGTTGTGAAAAACCAGGATAATGAGTTGATTTCGGCTAGAGTAGCCAATAGTTGGCGAGTTTGCATTGACTACTGGACACTTAACCAGACAACTCGCAAGGATCATTTCCCTCTTGCCTTCATTGACCATGTTTTAGAGAGGTTGGCAGGTAAATCACATTATTGCTTTCTTGATGGTTTTTCAGGTTTTATGCAGATTCATATTGCACCAGAGGACCAACACAAGACCACATTCACCTGTCCCTTTGGCACATTTTCCTACACTAAGATGTCTTTTGGCCTACGCAACGCACCTACTACCTTTCAAAGGTGCATGGTGAGTATCTTTTCTGATTTATTAGAGAGTTGCATGGAGGTGTTTATGGATGATTTCACTGTTTATGGTTCCTCTTTTGATGCATGTTTAGATAGTCTCTCTAGAGTTCTTGACTGATGTATTGGGACTAACCTTGTTCTTAACTTTGAGAAATGTCATTTTATGGTACATGAAGGTATAGTCTTAGGGCATTTGTACTCTGGTAGAGGTATTGAGGTCGAGAAGGCCAATATTGATGTTATTACTTCTCTACCTTACCCCGTTTCTATGCGAAAAGTGCGTTCTTTTCTTGGACATGCAGGTTTTTATAGGGGATTCATCTAGGATTTTAGAAAGATTGTGCTGCCATTGTCCAAGCTTCTCCAGACCTTATGTTTAACTAGCCTTGCAAAGAGGCATTTGAGAAATTGAGGAAGAAGCTTACTACCTCTCCCATCATGCAGCCATCAGATTGGGAACTTCCCTTTGAGCTCATGTGTGATGCCTATAATTGCTTATGCTTCATGCACTTTAGATGTAGCCCAAGTTAACTACACCACCACTGAGAAAGAGCTTTTGGCTATTGTTTTTGCTTTAGATAAATTCTAATCTTATTTGCTTTGCTCCCATATCACTGTCTTTATTGACCATGCAACTTTGAAGTACCTGTTGAAGAAGCCTATGAAAGATTGGGCCTTGAAACCCGAAGGCATGTGAGAAGAAAAAA
>QARZ01040886.1:74888-87878 GCA_013407115.1 Glycine latifolia
TATTTGGGTGTGTCTTTCCTTAGACCAGAAGTTTTCACCCTAGACTCGTGTTCTTTTAGGACATGTCCAAAGGTATACCTATGTGTCTCCATGTTTCAGGCAGACGAGGTATACAATCAAAGCATGTCTTCTAGAACACAGTCTAGGTGAAAACTTCTGGTCTAAGGAAAGACACACCCAAATAATAAGAGATTACTTCTAATGATACTATCTGTGAGATTTACTCATAGAGTCTCTTTGTGGGTCCGTTCAGTGCGAGCTATACGCTTATAGGTCCACCCATGACTTTAGCTAAGACATCTCCATGTCTGTAGCTCATGAGGTCTTTACCTTGTATCTGCATACAAGTAGATAAGCCGTGCTAGTCTTATCCGAGATCACTGATCCCTATTCTCGGTGTCTCTAGACTACGAACTTAAAATTTAGGAGTAGACATCTGGTATCCTTGAATCCTCATGATCGTGATCCCATCACTGATACTCAAGAGATACCTATTCTATTCCAAGGGTTTTATCCAGTTACTCATATATTAATAATGATATCGAGACCAAAAATGAAACAAGATAAAGAGCGCTTATAATTTATTTATGACAATATTGAAAAGTACATGTATATCCTAATCTAATGAAAAGATTGTCTCTAGGACATCCATATACTAACAGCCTAATGCTAAACCTAGATTGATCAGGTGGATGCTTCTTCTTCAGGAGTTTGATATTGAGATTAAGGACAGGAGTAGTACAGAAAACTTGGTTGCTGATCATTTGAGTAGGATTGAGGGACCTGTTAAATCCTTTCCTATTAAGGATAATTTCCTCGATGAGCATTTGATGCACTTGCATTCATCACATATTACACCTTGGTTTGCTGATATTGTGAATTTCATTGTTGCATCTGTTGTTTCGCCTCATGCATCTAAGTCTCAAATAGATAAACTTAAGAGTGATGCTAAATATTGTGTGGGATGATCCTTATTTGTGGAGGTTTGGTAGTGATCAAGTGATCTGCAGGTGTGTGCTAGATCATGAGATTTAGTTTATTCTTCATTTTTGTCATGGCACACCTACCGGCGGTCATTTTGGTCCTCAATGAACCGCTAGGGGAGTATTGGACTGTGAATTCTATTTGCCCACAATTTTTAGAGATGCTTATCACTTTACCACTACTTATGAGAAGTTTCAGAAAACAGAAGGGACTATTACACATAGGCATGAGATGCCTCAGCTGCCCATTATTTTTTGTGAGGTTTTTGATGTGTAGGGTATTGATTTTATGGGTCCATTTCCTATTTATCATGATTTTTCATATATTTTGCTTGTTGTTGATTATGTTTCTAGATGGGTTGAAGCTAAGGCCACTAGAACTAATGATTCTAAAGTTGTTGTGGATTTTGTGAGATCCAACATTTTTTGCAAGTTTGGTGTGCCTAGAGCCATTATCAGTGACCAGGGGAGCCATTTCTGTAACAGGTCATTAACATCCTTGCTTCAAAAGCACGGGGTTATGCATAGAGATCAAGCAGAGGTTTTTAATAGAGAGATCAAGCAAGTGTTACAGAAGGTGGTGCAACCCAACAGGAAGGATTGGAGCAAGTTACTTGAAGATGCTTTATGGGCTCACAGGATCGCTTATCGAACACCTTTAGGATGTCTCCCTATAGGGTGGTTTTTGGTAAGGCATGCCACCTTCTGGTGGAGATTGAGCACCGTGCTTATTGGGCGGTGAAGAGTTGTAACATGGCATTTGATAAAGCGGATATGAAAAGGAAGCTTCAATTGCAAGAACTTGAAGAGATCCGCTTAGAAGCCTATGAGAACTCCAAAATTTACAAGGAGAAAGTGAAGAGATTTCATGACTCTAGGACTCTTAGGAAGGAGTTCCATATTGGTCAAAAAGTGCTCTTGTTTGTTAGATATAGGGGGAGCATGAAGAAAGATCAAGATATATGCTGAAGATGGATGAGTCATTTAGCTTTTAACATGTCATTCAATTGAAGGCATTTGTAATTGCTTGATGTAGGAGAGAATCATCCTATGATCCATTGTATTGCGTAAACATCACTCATTAATTTGCATTCATGATTTTACAAAAGCTCATGGTTTGTGAAAAAGGTCTAAGATTTCATGATTCATCAAAGACAAGTGCTCATAGTTTCAAGTTTTTGGAAAACTATTTTGTAATGTGTTAATCAATTACCACATATTGGTAATCTATTGATTGAGCCTTGAAGAACATCTTAATCAATTATAAGCATTAAGTAATTGATTACTCAGCATAAACACAGAACATGACCTGACTGTGATAATCAATTACCACTTATCTGTAATCGATTACTTAGTTCATTTATGAAAAGAAGAATCCCTGTAGTAATCGGTTACTGGTCAAAAGTGAAAACAATATGAATACACTGAAATACCAAGATGGGGGGGGGTTAATTGGTATAATCTTGACCTTTTAAAATCTTTACTAAATCAGAGTTTAAGGATCTTTATCACTTTTAAAACCAATAAGACTTCAATTCAATCAAACCACTCAGTCCAAGATTCCAATGATAAAAACCTGCACTTGTTGAGTAATGAAGAAATCACTGTTGTCAAGAGATCAAGATAGCAAGAAGAGATAGAACAATATAGATCAACACAAGCACATATACTGGTTCATTTCTCAAGAGAAGCTACATCCAATTCTTCTAATCAAACTAGATTAGAGTTCCATTAAATCAAACCTTGTTCTTTACAAGCAATTACAAGTGATCTTCTTTATCAACCCTAGGTAAAGAATTATAATTCTAACACCCTATTAGAAATCAAATCACAAAGACTCTGAGAACCCTACCTAGATCTTTACCCCTAGAGAACACTACTCTAGACAGCTTGAAAGAAACTATTTGACTTTAGTCTTACAAGAAATTTTAAACACACAAACAATTATCAGGAAGGATTCAAGAGAAATACAGCCTGTGATCCTCAATGAATGAATGAATGTTACCAATCACTTCCAAGTTGTAAGATTGTTAAAGCACAGAATCAACTCTCTTGAATTTCTTTTTGAAATCTTGTCTTTAACCCATCTTTATTTATGAAGCATATAATATTTTCATCTCAAGCAAGTAATCTATTACTCAAAAAAATGTTTCTTGGACCTATGAGAGCTTAGCATGTGTTGGGTATTTCGTATTCTCTGATAGAATGAAGTATATGATGTATATTCAAATCACAGACCCAAGCAGCTTCAAATAGAAAACAGTTTTAATAGACTGTAATCGATTAAAATGTAAGTGTAATAGATTATTTTATGATATGTAATCGGTTATTTATCCAAGTAATCGATTAAAATGTTCTTGATACAATCTGGAAAATTTTCATGAACTAAGTAATCGATTATTCTGTGAAGTAATCAATTAAAGCAATCAGTCACAGATTATGAAATAAGCCTAGGTAATTGATTACAGATTGTGGTAATCGATTAAGACAGAGTGGCATATTCAGAAATGAACTTGTGTAATCGATTATAGTAGAGTGATAATCGATTAAGACAAATAATCATGAATTTCATTTTGTGCTATGTAATCGATTACGATTATCTTGTAATCGATTATTGTGTTCTTCATGGCTTTTCCAAAATTAAACAGAAGCTGGTAATCAATTATATCCTTATGTAATTGATTAAAGCACTGTAAAATGAATTTTTCAAAAACTAAGCCATGGAATGTTTCTTTTCAAATGTAGACATAAAACCTTAAGTTCTTTTCTTAAAACATGTATACATGAATATGTTTATGCTTTATGCAATGCAAGGATCACAAGATAAGCCGCTTAAACCATATTACAAATTACATATGTCTTGCATGTAAAAAGCTAAAATCTTCAAGTGAAAAGGGCTTCATCCTTGATCTTTTTCTTCAGCTCCCCCTATATCCAATTATCTCCCCCTTTTTGGCTTTGATCATGCCAAATATCAATTGAACATTTTTTTCCTTGTTAAGTACATGAGAGAGATAAGTGATAGGAGCTTCAAACTTAACCTAAAATTAACTCAGTCTTTTAATATTTCTTGAGTTGTAGAAACATAGATTCAGAGAGCAATAAGATTCAATATTCAATCTATTGTTCAATCATCAATCATTTGTTTCAATTTTTACTCCCCCTAGTTGGCTTATCAAAGACAAAAATCATTGCAGGAAGTAAATAAGCACAGAAGGATTAGACAGAGCTTTTTACTGAATGATGAACAGGTACACTTGAATTAAAAAAAAAACATTAAATTAATCAGAAACATAATGAAAACACCATAAGATGAAATAGAAAGCACACTAAGATTCCTAATTTAGAGTTTGTCAAACTCATCAAGAACAATCCTAGCTTCTATATTTTCAATCCTAGATTTCATTTCTTCCATGGATGAGTTTGTCTCAGCCCTATGCTCATGATGTAAAGATAACATAGCATCCATCTTCTGAATCATAAGAGATTCAAAGGGGTTGTACTACTATTGAGCAGGCCTTCTTCAGATTCAACTTCATCTTCTTCTTTAGCAGCTTCTCCTCCAACATCTCCATCTTAAGGCAGCTGTCCAGCCATCTGCCAACCTTGAGGTGTCTTCACCAAGCCTAGCTTGTTCAGATGCTTGGTTTTGATGAGGATGACAATGTCAGTTGTGTTGTCAACAACCTCATTTGAAACATCAATTTTAAAATGATCAATAAACCTAGAGATTAACACAGCATAAGGAAAGTTGTAGCTGATCAATCTAGAGGCCTTCAGCATTGTCTCAACAAATACAAGCACCTAGTTGATTTGGGTAGATGTTTTGATGCCATACACCAGCTGTAAGTCATCATCAGTAGCTTGAGCGTGGTTTGTGGACCTAGGAGTCAGAATATATGTAATCATATAGTGAAGAAGTCGGTCTCCACCTGTCATATTACCAGTTCCAAGCCTTAGCTTCAGCCTAACTTGAGGGTCTTGAAGCATCCCTCTATAGGTGTCAATTTTGTTGTATCCACCAATCTCCTTATCAAATCTCCTTACACCAATAAGAGAAATACCAGCAACAGCAACCCAGACCTCTTCATCAATAACCATGGGACCACCCTTCACTTGAGAGTGAATTTCCCCATCCATGCTTGTCTTTGCACAGGTGTAAAACACCTTCACCAGCTCAAGGTAGAAAGTACCCTTAAGCTCAAGAAACTTCCCCAAGCCTTGGATTTCAAGAAGGTAAGGGAATTGAAATCCCTCATTGATGAACCAATTGAGGTCTAGATACTTTGGGGGCATAACCAGCTTTGTAGCATTGAATTGGATACTGTTCATCCTATCCTTTTCTTCAGGGAACCAGGAATTCACTCTGTTCCCAAAAGGATTTGATGATTCCCCAGCTTTCCTTTTTCCAGTTTTGATTTTCTTAGAGATAGACATGGTATCTAGGGTTAGAACATATAGATGGATAGTGTTTGGGATAAAATAGAGAAGAAGAAGGCTCAAAAAATGCAATAAGCTCAGAGAGAAGAGAATGAATTCAGGGGTGAATTTCTCTTTAGTGAAATGTTGTATATATAAGGGTTTCTAGTATTTGAATTTTGAATTTTGACTGAATATAGCAGCTATTTCAAGTTTCCAGAGGTTTAAATGCTCTGAAGAAATTTGAATTTTGAATTTAAGAGTAGGTATGGCAGTGTAGATTTCCAAGAAATCTTCAGAGATTGTAGAAACGCCATAAGTAATCGATTGCGAACGCTTTGTAATCCATTTATCCGTAGTCAGATAGAAGCCATGTTTAATGGTGTAATTGATTAAACCAGTGAAAGTATAAACCAGAACAACACACAGTAATCGATTACCATAGTTTGTAATTGATTAATCCAAAGAGGTTTAGATTCTGAAAAGGCCTCGTATCATATGTAATCAATTAATTCGATGAAGTAATCGATTACTCCAGAGACTTAAAAATTTTAGAATCAGATCAGACAAGCAGTAATCGATTATTTCATTGAGGTAATCGATTACATAAACTTCAAATTGTTTCTAAATAGCTTTCAAACATCAAAGAATCGATTCATTCGACACGTAATCGATTATCATAGTGAATTATGCAGAATATACAGTGATCATGCAGCAGAAACTCAATTTCAAATACTTAGATATTTGGTTAATCATTTAATGAATCAATCAATTAGAAAGGCACTATAATATCATGTTAGCATGTACTGGATTCATCAAGAATGCCTAGCACGTTTCTAAGTGCATAAAACCTATCTCTTGCCAAAGGTTTTGTAAATATGTCAGCCAATTAATTTAGAGTATCTACAAATTCAATTGTATAATTACCCTTTTGGATATGATCCCTGAGGAAATGATGCCTTATCTCAATATGTTTGGTCCTTGAATGCATGATTGGATTCTTGGATAGCACAATAGAGATATACTCAGCTTCAGCAATTGACAAGGCAACACAAGATTGCTTTTTGCAGTGCCAAGAGATGAGTGAGGTTCCTGACAAGTGACATGTTCCACTAGTGCTCCTCCTATCCGCTTTGCAACCTGCAAAGTCAGAATCAGAATATCCAATTAAGTTAAGAGATACACCTTTAGGATACCAAAGTCCAAATTTTGGTGTAGACTTGAGATATTTGAGGATCCTTTTGACTGCAGTAAGGTGAGACTCTTTGGGATTTGCTTGCTATCTAGCGCACAAGCATACACTTAACATTATGTCAGGTCTACTTGCAGTTAATTATAACAAGGATCTAATCACTCCTTTGTATTTAGTGTTGACTTTAAGAGAAGCTGCAAAAAGATTGAAGTAAGGATGAAGGCTTGATGTTTTAGCTTTTTACATGCCTAATCATTTAAAGGCATTTGTAATTTGTCTAAGTGGTTCAAGTGTTTTGCCTTGTGATCTTTCATTTGCATTTGCATTTTCATGCATACATAGTTTTTGATTAAAATCTCAAAGCAATCTAATGATTTTATAAGAAGTTAAGTTCTCATGGCTAAGTCTTTGAAAAATGAAAACTTATTGTTTTAATCGATTACACAAGCATTTAATCGATTAAATACATTCATACTATTTCTGGAAAAAGCCTTGAAGAACAATTTAATCGATTACCAGCTTCTTGTAATTGATTACATAGTAATACATGAAAAACATGCATCACTGGAATAATCGATTATTTTGTTATGTAATCGATTATCTTAACTTGTTTGTCATGGTGCCTTACTGGTATAATCGATTAACATTTTTAGTAATCGATTACATAGGCCGGGTCCGTGTTTTTCATGTTTGAGCTTTACTGGTTTAATCGATTACCAGTCTTATTTAATCAATTATTTCTTCGTGCTTCAAATATACTAAGACTCCTTTAATCGATTAAGTATTGGTTTAATCGATTATCTTGTTCATGAAAACATTTCCAGGAAGCTCAATAACATATTTATCGATTATGTAATATTTTAATCGATTACATATGGTTAAATAATCGATTACCTTGTCGTTTTAATCGATTATTGTCAGTTAAATCAGTTTTATAAAAGCTTTGCTTATCTTGTCTTTATAAATAGACTTAGAGCGAATTGTTCTGTGTAACATTGAGCATTTGTGTGAATCACTAAAAGATTAGAAAGCTTTTTCCAAAGGCAAAATACTGATTTGTTCTAAGAGTGAAAAACCTCTCATGAGATCAAGAGAGTAAAATCTTTGAGATGAATTTTTAAAGAAAAGAAGAGATTTCAAAAATTCTTATTCTGAGCTTTGATTTGCATTCAACTTGATTGATTGGTAACATCATTCTTTCATTCATTCATTTGAAGGATCACAAGTTGTATCTCTTGAATCTTTCTTTAGAATTTTTCTGTGTATTAAAAATTCTGTTGATATATCTCTGATTCTTTATAGTGGTTTTCTAGAGTAGGGTTCTCTAGAGGTAAGAACAGAGTAGGGTTCTCTAGGTCTTGATCATTTGAAGTTTATAGGGTTTAGATTTATGTTTCTTTATCTAGTGTGGATAAAGGTGATCATTGTAAACTACTTGTAAAGATTCTTTGATATAGTGAAAACTCTAACCTAGTATGGGTTGGAAGTAACTGGATGTAGCCTCCATGGTTGAGAAGTGAACCAGTATAAATTGCCTTGTCTCTTGTCTTGAATTCTGAATATTTCATTGCTTATCTTTGTGAAATCAAAAATTATCATCAAAGAAACTATTTCTATCATTACATGCATATCAAGGGTTGATCTTGATTGAAGAAAGATTTCTGGATTTTCAAAAGGTGAACAAGTGATACGATCCAAGATTTTAATTCCGCAATTTATTTTAGAAAATTTTAAATATCAGTTTTGAACCAATTCACCCCCCCCCCCTCTTGGTTTATTTGCAGTATATTCATTGTGTTTTCAATTGGTATCAAGAGCTGGTTCTTGAAAGTTATTCAAGATCACTTTCTTTTTAAAGAAAATGAATACTACTCAAATAACTTTTAGAGATGGAACTTCTCTTAGTCGTCCACCAATGTTTGAGGGTGAGCATTTTAGTATTTGGAAAAATTGTATGTAGATCTTTAGTCAATCCAATGATCCCGGTGCATGGAATGCTATTGAAAAATGTCCTTTGGTTCCAATGAAAATTGTTGATAATAAGTTGATTCCCAAAGAATGGGATGAAATGACAGAAGCTGAGAAAAGAGTTGTGCAACATTATTTTAAAGCTAAAAACATGATTACATATGCTTTGTCTTCTGATGAATTTTTTAGAACTGTGAGATGCAGAAGTGCAAAAGAAATGTGGGAAATGTTGGAGGTAACTCATGAAGGAACAGATGAAGTAAGGAGATCAAGGAAGCATGTCTTGATTCATGAATGTGAGATGTTCAAGATGAGCAATACTGAAAACATATCACAACTAGAAACAAGATTCACTCACATTGTCAATCATCTTCTTGGTCTTGGAAAGACTTTTGATGCTGCAGAATTGAACATCAAAATTCTAAAGTGTCTGACAAGACCATGGCAACCGAAAGTTACAGCAATCAAGGAATCCAAAGATTTGTCCAAGATGTCCATGGCTGCACTATTTGGTAAGCTTCTTGAGTATGAACTTGAAATGTCACAACTAACCAATGCAGAAGATGCAGAAAAGAAGCACAAAAGCATAGCTTTGAAAGCTGCATCATCTAAGGTTGAAATAAAAGAAGACTCAAGTGAAGAAGATGAAGATGACAACATGAATTTAATTGTCAAAAAGTTCAGCAAATTCATGAGAAGGAACAAAAACAGAAAGTTCACAAAGTTCAACAAGAGAAATGACAAAGATAGCAACAACAACACCTCTACCAACTTTACTTGTTTTGAATGTGGAAAACCTGGACACATCAAATCTGAATGTCCAATATTCTTGAAGAAGCAACAAGGTGAAAGGAAGATAAAGAAGGAAGGAAAGCTAAAGAAATCCTACATTGCATGGGAAGATAATGAATCAACAAGTTCTGAATCAAGGAGTGAGAATGAAGAAGAAGCAAATGTATGTTTCACTTCAACCTTGAGTGATGATGAAGGATTCTCTAGTGCTAAATCTAAGGTAAATTCAAAATATGAAAACATTGTTGATGCTTTTCATGAAATGAATAAGGAGGCTCAAAAGCTAGCAAAGGCAAATAATAAGCTGAAAGGAGATCTAAGATGGCACATCACCAAACTTGCAGAAATGCAAAGTGAACTTTGTAAGTTGAAAGAAGAGAATGAAAATTTTCTTTCAAGTTACAATGCAAATGGTTGTATATGTCCTTCTTCCTCTTCTAAGGTAGAAAAATGCAAATTGTTACAAGATGAGTTTGAAGCTTTCACAAGAAGCCAAGGAGAAAAGTATATGCTACTACTTTCAGAAAATAACTATTTGGTTGATCTTTTGAGAAGGCTTTATAGAGGAAAGTGCAACTTGGCTGAAATGTTAAGTGTGCAAAAATATGTTGGAGATACTTCTGGTTTGGGATACAAACATGGTTCAAAATATAGTGGAAAAACCAAATTTGTACCACCAAAACAAAAGAATCAAAAGAGTTTTTATAAATCAAAGTTTAATCAAAATGCTTACTTTGAAAGACCATCAAGAGTTGTAACTTGTAACTATTGCATGAAGATACATCTTTTAAATGCTATGCTAGGAAATATTATATGCCTAATGGAGAATGTATATGGGTGCAAAAGAAAAAGAAAACCCTATGGACCCAACCTCAATTGGGTATCTTTCCTTGTTACTTGATTTAAATTTTCCAGGTGTGTCTAAGAGCAAAATCGTCACTATGGTATCTTGATAGTGGCTGCTCTAGGCATATGATAGGCGACATATCCATGCTTACAAATGTTATACTAAAAGATGGAGGATTTGTCACCTATGGTGATAATCACAAAGGGAAGATAATTGGAGAAGGAAACATAGGAGACAGCTTCAAAACTATGATCAGAAATGTTTTGTATGTTGATGGCTTGAAAAATAATCTCCTAAGCATAAGCCAACTATGTGACAAAGGGTTCAAAGTTTCTTTCAACAACAATTACTGTTTGATTTGTGATAGTCAAAGTGGTGAAGTTATCCATGTTGGTAAAAGAAAGGGTAACATTTATGTTTTGTCCATTGATCATGCATTCATTCACAACACTAGCTGTCTTATAAGTAAAACTAATGAAACATGGTTATGGCATAGAAGGGCAACTCATATAAATATGCATCATATGAACAAGCTTGTGAAAAAGGATTCGGTCATAGGCTTACCTAAGCTTAAGTTTGATAAGGATAAAATATGTGAAGCTTGTCAAAGAGGGAAACATACAAAGAATTCTTTTTAAAGTAAAAATGTTGTTTCTACCTCTATACCTCTTAAGTTGCTTCATTTGAATTTATTTGGTCCTTCAAGAACCATGAGCTTGGGAGGTAATTTCTATGGACTTGTCATTGTAGATGATTACTCAAGATACACATGGACTTTATTCATAAGATCCAAGAGTGATGCATTAATAGCATTTAGAAAGTTGGCCAAGATAATTCAAAATGAAAAAGCTTGCAATATTGTTTTATTTAGAAGTGATCATGGTGGAGAATTCCAAAATGAATACTTTGAAAATTTTTGTGAAGAATCTGGAATTAATCACAATTTTTCATCTCCAATAACACCCTAACAAAATGGTGTTGTGGAGAGGAAAAACAGATCACTTGAGGAAGGTGCAAGAACTCTTATAAATTAAACAAAATTGCCTAAGCACTTTTGGGTTGATGCTGTAAGTACGATTTGTTATACTTTGAATAGGATTCTCATAAGGCCTATTTTGAAGAAAACCCCTTATGAACTATACAAAGGAAGGAAACCAAACATATCTCATTTTAGAGCATTTGGCTGTAAGTGTTTTGTTTTAAATATTGGTAAAGATTCTCTTGGCAAATTTGATTCTAAAGCTGATGAAGCAATTTTTCTTGGTTACTCTTTGCAAAGTAAAGCTTATAGGATCTTTAATAAAATAACATTGTGTGTTGAGGAATCTGTCCATGTCATATGTGATGAGTCTAACCCCTCTAAGGAGGATATGGAGTGTGATGTTGATGCAGGACAAAAGGAAGAATTTCTACAACTTAATGATTTGATGAGAAAGAAAAAGATGAACCAAATGATGTACTGGATCAGTCAACTGCTTTACAAAAGCACAAGGAGTGGAGGACAACTAAAGATCTTTCCCTTGACAACATAATTGGGGAAGTATCCAAGGGAGTTTCTACTAGATCCTCTATAAGAAATATTTGTTGTACCATGGCTTTTGTTTCACAGATTGAACCAAAAAATATTGATCAAGCTCTGCTGGATGAACATTGGTTAATGGCTATGCATGATGAGTTAAATCAATTTTAAAAAAATGAAGTTTGGGAGTTAGTCCCTAGACCATCAACTCATAAACCTATTGGCACAAAATGGGTTTTTCGAAACAAGCTAGATGAAAGTGGCATCATAGTAAGGAACAAGGCTAGATTGGTTGCTAAAGGATACAACCAAGAGGAAGGCATAGACTATGATGAAACTTATGCTCCAGTAGCTAGATTATAAGCCATTAGGTTGTTACTTGCATATGCATGTTTAATGAACTTCAAATTGTTTCAAATGGATGTTAAAAGTGCATTTATAAATGGCTACATTAAAGAAGAAATATATGTAGACCAGCCCCCTGGATTTATTGATTTTAAACATCCTAACCATGTTTTAAAATTAAGAAAAGCTTTATAGGGTTTGAAACAAGCACCAAGGTCTTGGTATGAAAGGTTAAGAAAATTTTTGCTTGAACAATCTTTCATAAGAGGACAAGTTGACCAAAATTTGTTCATCTAGAAAAGAGGAAATGATATCTTGCTAGTTCAAATTTATGTGGATGACTTTATATTTGGTTCAACTAATGAATCTCTGTGCAAAGAATTTCAGTATCAATGCAGAGTGAATTTGAGATGTCAATGATGGGGGAGATTACATTCTTTCTAGGACTACAAGTCAAGCAATTGAAGAATGGAACCTTCCTTACTCAAGCCAAGTACTATCTAGGAATTATCAAGAAGTTTGAAATGGAAAATTGCAAGAATGCTACAACACCAATGGCAACATCTACCTATCTTGATTTAGATGACAAAGGAAAAAGTGTTGATGAGTCTAAATACAGGGGAATGATTGGATCCTTGCTATACTTAACTGCAAGTAGACCTCACATTGTGTTAGGTGTTTGCTTTTGTGCTAGATATCAAGCAAATCACAAAGAATCTCATCTAACTATAGTCAAAAGGATCCTCAAATATCTCAAGTCTATACCAAGAGTAGGACTTTGGTATCCAAAAGGTACATCTATCAGCTTGATTGGATATTCTGATTCTGACTTTGCAGGGTACAAATTGGATAGAAAGAGTACCAGTGGAACATGCCACTTGTAACGACCTAAAATTATTCTAGATATTATATTTTTATTAAGGTT
>QARZ01040886.1:100245-130472 GCA_013407115.1 Glycine latifolia
TCTTAAGGTTCATGAATTAAAGTGATAAGGTGCAATCATGAAAGCTTAAGAAATATCTATCCCCTTGTAAGCCACCATTAATGAAGGGATAAGAAGCCATCATAACCTTGAAAGATATTTGCACAAGATGGCATGAAAGGAAGAAAAATCTTCTCTCCTTTCCCCTTGATGGCCACGAGAGTGAGGGAGTAAGAAGAGAGGAGATTTCATGACTTAAATACATGGGGACAAGTGGAGGACACTTGGAAGAGAGTCTACATGACTTAGGAGATTTTTGTTATAAAGCTGGAAGATATTTAGAAGAGTAATTATGAGTTTAGTTAGGATGTAATGGAATGAGATGAAACTAAGTTCTAATGGAACCAAATGAGAGTAACTAATTAGAAAGGGTAATTATGTCTTTAAATATTTTATCACTTTTCAAGCCCTATATAAAGAGAGGAGGGCCCTTAAGTGGAAGTCACTTTCAAGACTCCCTTTCTCCACCAAACCCCACGTGAATCTCTCTCCCTCCCATCTCTTTCATTTCATTTTCACCCTTTCCTTTTCAAGGCATAAGTTAAAGTGAGAAGAGGCCCCACTTCCCTTAAGGTCACGTGCAGAAGGCTAGCACTTTTAGGAAAAGTTTGTCAAGCTTTGTAAGGAGTTATCAGGTGTGTATAGGGAAGTTTTATGATAAGGATAGTTTAAGTGTTACTTGTGTTTGAATAAGTGTTTGAAGTTCTGTGAAGTATGACTTGTATCTGAGTAATTGTTGGATTTAAGTTATAGTTATATGATTGAGTGCCTAAATGAAGTTTTATACTTGCTGAGTGTTCTATGAATCTCTGTACATGAATGATATGTTGAGTTTTCGTACATGAGTAATCAGCTGAGTTCTGTACATGATTTATGTTGAATTTCTAAGTAAATTATGTGAGATAGTGAATGGAGTCTGATGTTGAAAATAAATCTGAGTTTATAAAATGAATGAGATATGCATAAGTGAATCAGTCTCATGTGTCTCATAGCGTTGCCTCAGAGAGGAGGTGTGTTAGATAGCTGTAGGAATGGAGTCCGTGGGTTCAGGAAGAGGGGTCTGAACTGGGGGGTGACTCTTGCGGTGAGGAATCAGGCCACCTATGATGATCACATGAGTGTGGGTGAGAACCTGTGCAACACCGGGAGACCCTGACTGATCGGAGAAGTTCTGTGCCACTGGGATGGGGTTATCTTGACAATTGGTAACACATGTTCATGATGTTGAGAGTTTGGGAGAATCATGCATCATATAAAATTAAAACTGAAATTTGAGGACGTTGTTATAAATAACTGCGCACTGAATATAACCTGTTGCTTAAACTATGATTATTATGAACTTACCTGTGTTTTGTGTCTGTGGTTGACACCTGCTACGACCTCGATTTCCATTCGGGTGAGCAGATGAACAGTAAAGAGAGACTGCCTAGCTGCTTACAGGAAGAGGATTTTGTTTGAAGATGTTTTGTTTGAAGATGTGTTCTTTTGTTACAGAGTGTTTTAGTTATTTGTACTATGTAATATAATCAGTGTCAGTTTGTACTTTTATTATATGTTACTTCAGGTTTATAAATATTACTCAGGGATGAAATTTTCTTGGAGTATCAGTTATTGGCAAAATTTTGTTATATTCAACTAGATGCTCTTAAGTAAGTTGAAAAGAATTTTCATTAAAAATCAATAATAACAAGACTGTAAGTTGAGGTGTTACATGATCCATCTTAAATTCTATTTCTCAAGCCTACTTATCACTTCAACAATTGCAACAATGATTCACATGAAGCATGAAACCTTTCAATCCAACAAAAAATAGTACATTTCTCACAAATTATACAAGTTAGAAATCCAATGAAAACCATGAAAAAGTACCTAAATTGTAATTTTTATTTTCTGAATGTAAAAACAAAATAACAACCAGATAGAACAAAACAAAACAAATACAGCAAAACAATAATAATAGAAAAAGTAACAAAAACAGACAGAAATAGAAAATAGAAACAGACAGATAAAATAGAAAATAGACTCCAAAATTAAAACAGACAGAATGTAAAAACAGAAATAGAAAACAAAAAGAATCAGATAAAGGTAAAACAGATTTTTTTAATCCTTCACCCCACACTTGAAATGCACATTGTCCTCAATGTAAGCATGCAATGAAATGCAAATAAAGAGACAATAAATAAAATAAGGGAAAAGGAAACTCCCTAAATGTCATTCAAGGCATATCATCACATAGAATTGGCAAGACTAAAGAGAGGTCCGCCACAAGCTCCTCCTCCACTTGCGGGCTCTCATGAAATAGGTTGAGTTGGTGACCATTCACTTTGAAGATCTTGCCAGTAACTTCATTTTTAATCTCAACTGCACCATGGGGAAAAACATTAGTAGTAACAAAACGTCCATCCCATCTAGATTGAAGTTTACCAGAAATAAGCTTGAGGCGAGAGTTAAACAATAGCACTTTTTGGCCAATATGGAACTCCTTCCTAAGAATTCTAGAGTCATGAAATATCTTCACTTTCTCCTTGTAAATCTTTGAGTTCTCATAGGCTTCTAAGCGGATCTCTTCAAGTTCTTGCAATTGAAGCTTCCTTTCCATACCCACTTCATCAAATGCCATGTTACAACTCTTCATCGCCAATAAGTAAAGTGCTTAATCTCCACCGAAAGGTGGCATGACTTACCAGAAACCACCCTATAGGGAGACATCCCCAAAGGTGTTTGGTAAGTGGTCCTGTGAGCCTATAAAGCATCTTCAAGTAGCTTGCTCCAATCTTTCCTGTTGGGTGGGTTGCACTACCTTCTGTAACACTTGCTTGATCTCTCTGTTAAAAACTTGTACTTGCCCATTAGTTTGGGGATGATAAGCTGTAGCAACTCTATGCACAACCCCATACTTCTAAAGGAAGGATGTCAATTACCTGTTACAGAAATGGCTCCCTTGGTCACTAATAATGGCTCTAGGCACACCAAACGTGCAAAAAATGTTGGATCTCACAAAATCCACAACAATTTTAGAATCATTAGTTCTAGTGGCCTTAGCTTCAACCCATCTAGAAACATAATCAACAACAGGCAAAATATATAAGAAACCATGAGAAACAGGAAATGGTCCCATAAAATCAATACCCTATACATCAAAAACCTCACAAAAAATAATGGGCTGCTGAGGCATCTCATGCCTATGTGTAATGGTTCATCCTGCTCTCTGACACTACTCACTAAAGTGGTGAGCATCTCTAAACAAAGTGGGCCAATAAAACCCACAGTCCAATACCCTCCTAGCGGTCTGCTGAGGACCAAAATGACCACCGATAGGTGTGCCATGACAAAACTGAAGAATAGACTGAATCTCATGATCTGGCACACACCTGCGGATCACTTGATCACTACCAAACCTCCACAAATAAGGATGATCCCACACATAAAATTTAGCATCACTCTTAAGATTATCTATTTAAGATCGAGATGCATGAGGTGGAACAACAGATGCAACAATGAAATTTACAATGTCAGCAAACCAATGGGTGATATGTGATGAATGCAAGTGCATCAAATGCTCATCAAGGAAATTATCCCTAATAGGAAAGGAATCAACAGGTACCTCAATTCTTCTCAAATGATCAGCAACCAAGTTTTCCGCACCACTGTTGTCCTTAATCTCAATATCAAACTCCTGAAGAAGAAGCATCCACCTGATCAATCTAGGTTTAGCATCAGGCTTCTTCAATAGGTACTTCAAAGCTGCATGGTCAGTAAAGACAGTGATATGGGAGCAAAGCAAATAAGATCAGAATTTATCTAAAGCAAAAACAATAGCTAAAAGCTCCTTGTTCGTGGTGGTGTAGTTAACTTGGGCTGCATCTAAAGTACGTGAAGCATAAGCAATGACATGGGATCGTTTATCAACTCTTTGTGATGACACATGTAACGACCCGCCTCGTCGTTACTGTATCATACTCTTTAATCACATTTTTAATTGTAATTTATATGTGAAAATCCCTTTAAATTGATTACAGAAATAGTAGTAAATTTCGCGCGTGAACTTAATCAATATCAATAATTAAAAACACGAATAATCAATGTTGAAATATCTCGTAATACATTTATATAAGAACATAATTTGGAGTGATTACAAACAACCATGTCTAAAGTGTACAAAGTTTTCAAAAGAAACAAGGGATTAAGTGACGGGAGTGTAACTAGCAAAATAATGGGGTGTATCCATTAAAACAAGTGGTACATCTAGCAAAACATAACCCCTGCCTGGATTACAATTCAATGCTTATTCCGACAACAGAACACTTCTATAAGTTAGGTTCTCACTAAGAGTGAGTTGTCACAATACAACTCGTGGCCGGGATATGGTCCAAAGCCATCCCGGCATCACAACTCATTTATAGGCCGAGTTCTAATCGAACATTATCTCGTACTCCGCAATCAATCATCCTATTTTCGTCATGCATGAAGTATGTCTCTCAAGGACACCACTGTATAGAGCGGCGCAGGAGCGAATTCCTTCCTGGCTGGTGTCACTATACACCTCCCATGTACATACTCATCACCCCAAACAAGGGCACACCGATGCACTGTCCGGCATCTCACGTCAACACATAAACTATCACCATGGCACATCAATGTATGACCCAAGCCCGGGTTCAACTCGACCTGAGTAGGATAATGTCATACACCTTCCCATGGGTATTTATGTATATCCAAATGCATTTAGATTACCTATGAGCACCATTGTATAGACCGGCATAGGAGCAATCCCTTCCTAGCTAGTGTCGTTATACACCTCTCCAAGGTATCAATGCATTTAATAACTCAAGCCAATACAATGCTCAATCTCAATGTAATCACGTTATTCAAAATCATACACGTAAAACGGTGTGAGGTTTTAGATGTCCGAGTTGTTATTCAGCTATAACAACTCTAAAGAAAAAATCCGAACAAGGTCGGATGAAGTCGGTAGAGGTCGGACAAGGTCGGTAAAAGTTTGGTTAAAGGTCACCAAGGGAACCCAGTAGCTCTATTCCCAAGAATACATGAGCTCTGCCGAGTAAGTAACCCGGTACCTCATTCCTCAAGGACATACGAGCTTTGTCGAGTAAGTAACCCAGTAGCTCACAAAGGAAAGACTTTGAACTTAGTAGTTCTAAAGATAACAGCTCACCCCAGGGTAAGGAACCCGATCTCTTTAAGGAAAGAAAGGAATGAACTTCTAGAATCGACACATCTTTGGAATCCAGTTTCTCTAGAAAAGAAAAGAATGAGCTTCTAGGGACGACACGTGTATGGAACTCGGTCGTTCTAGAAGAAAGAATACAAATTCAACCGAGTATAGGAACCCGATAGCTTTCATCCCAAGAAGACACGAGCTCATCCGAGTTAGGGAACCCGATGGCTCTATTCCCGAGAAGACACGAGCTCATGCGGGTAGAGGAACTCTGTAGCTCTATCTCAAATGACTTACAACTCAAACTTCAAGGTACACCCCTGGGTAAGGAACCCAGTATTTCTAAGGAAAAAGAAAGCAAGCCTTAGAAGCTCTTAAGGAAACAACCCCGGGTTAGTAACCCGATATACAATTGTCCGCCAACAAGAACTAGGTTACGTTCTACATGCATACATGCACGCTATGTAAACCATTCAACCCGGCATACCCATCCCGATAGTCGTCATCACAACACAAGGGATTGACAAGTATATTTAACTCGGTCTACCCATCTCGGTAGTCGACATCCCAAACACAATGGATTAATACACATACTTAACTCGGCCTACCTATCCCAGTAGCCAAAATCCCAAACACAAGGGATTGATATATATATATACCTAACTCGGCCTACCCTTCCTGGTAGCCGAGGTCACAACACAACAGTATTTTAATAAATATTACATACTCAACTCGACATACTCAATCCAGTAGTCGTCTTCTTCACAAACACACCACTTAAAAACATCAACATCAATACTTTTCATACAAAATATCAAACAACATATACACACTTTATCTCAACCATGATATCTAAAATCATTATTAACATAATAAACTCCCCTTACCTTAACAACAATTATTTTCTTTTGTTATAATGTGTCTTTTATTCAAACACTGGCCCTCACAGCGACCAGCAAAGGTTGGGCTCCGTTCATGAATCCTTCTTAACGGAGACGATTTTTCGCTACTACTACGGTGGTTCTCAAAAGTTTTAAATGGAAGAAAAGAAAGTTCTGGGTGCAAGGTTTTAAGAGAAACAAAGAAGATAAATACGCAAAGAAGTGAGAGTGAATCGTGCTTCTGCTTCCTGCACTACTATTTATAAACGGAGCTATGAGGCAAGTTGCCAACAACTTGAATCAGCCAGCTACCACAGCCACCATAGCTGCCTACTCGCTTGACCAAATAGCCACCAAAGCCACCACCGTTATGTGTGCACGGACAGCTTTATTTCAGCCACAAACTTTGACTTACACTCTTTAAGCACAAATATCAATGCACACACAATTTTCAGCAATAATATACTAAACAATTAATTAACATAAATATCTTTCAACTTGTAAATTTCAGGGTGTTACAACACAACCTCAGGTGCATTATTAGAGGCATTACACCTGAGCTCAATGGGAAGTTCCCAATCTGGTGGCTGAATGACGGGAGAGGCCGTAAGCTTCTTCCTTAATTCCTCAAATTCCTCTTTGCAAGGCTGATCAATCATAAAGTCTATGTCCTTTTGGAGAAGATTGGACAATTGCAGTGCTGAAATCCTGGATGAATCTCCTATAAAAACCTGCATGTCCAAGAAAATAACGCACTTCCTGCACAGAAGCGGGGTAAGGTAAAGAAGTAATAACATCAATCTTAGCTTTATTGACCTCAAGACGTCTACCAGAGACTAAATGCCCTAAGACTATACCTTCATGTACCATAAAATGACATTTCTCAAAGTTCAGGACAAGGTTAGTCCCAATACATCAATCACGAACTCTAGAGAGACTATCCAAACATGCATCAAAAGATGAACCATAAATAGTGAAATCATCCATAAACACCTCTATGCAACTCTCTAATAAATCAGAAAAGATACTCACAATGCACCTTTGGAAGGTAGCAGGTGCATTGCATAGGCCAAATGGCACCCTAGTGGCAAATGTGCCAAATGGACAAGTGAATATGGTTTTAACCAGAAAAACCATCAAGAAAGCAATAATGTGATTTACCTGCCAACCTCTCCAGAAACTGGTCAATGAAGGGGAGAAGGAAATGGTCCTTGCGAGTTGCCTGGTTAAGTCTCCTATAGTCAATGCAAACTCGCCAACTGTTGGCTACTCTAGTCGGAATAAACTCATTATCCTGATTTTTCACAACAGTGATACCCGACTTCTTAGGGACCACTTGGATAGGTGAAACCCAAGTGCTATCTAAAATGGGATAGATGATCCCTGCAACTAGTAACTTCATCACTTCCTTCTTCACCACATCAAGAATAGTGGGATTCAGCCTCTTCTTTGGCTGCCTCACTAGCCTAGAATCGTCCTCCAAGAGTATCTGATGCATGCAAATGGAAGGATTTATTCTAGGAAGGTCAGTGAAAGTTCGAAAAACGCAGCACCTTGGTCAAACCGCGGTGTGCTCACATGAGGGTAAAACAAAAATTTTATTGATGCCGAAACATAGACCATCTATGCACCTCATGTGTGTGTGCTTAGGAATTACTTATTGAAACATGTTGGGGTTTTAGAAATACCTTTATCACTTGAAGGCTCAAAGAAGATGACGCCCTCCAATGGTGATCCACACGATTCTCTCTTTCTTGCAAGTGATAACTTCTTCTCCTTGATTCCTCCTTCTCCTTGGTGGATTGCTAGGCGCTTGCAAGATGTGAGGCTTTCAAGTATTTGGCTTCTTTTTCAAGACTATAATGGTGCCTTGAGGTTAGCTGAAGGTGCAGCAAAAGAGGAGAGAAGATGAGGAAGAGGAAAAGCTAGAACTTGATTCAGAATCAAGAGAGGAGGGGGCAAAATTTTCTTCTCTTTAATCCTCCCCACATAGGCACCTATTTAAGGTGAGATGAGGTTGTTGCATTGCATTATCCTCTCACTCCAAAATCAGCCCCAGTTTGTTGGAAATTTCAAAATTCAAGATGTTACTAGAACATCCTTGAGTTTGTTCCACTCTTGCAAGACTTGAATTCAAAATCCAAGTGAATGGATTCTATCCATTTGTTGCAGAAAATTTGAAAAAGAATCTATCAAGATCCTCTCATCAAAACCTCCTCCTTTTCTCTCTCATCTCTCCAAATTTTGTCGCAACAATAACTCATTTGAATTCGGAATTCAAATGACAATATTGTTGAGAGAATCTTCATCCGATCTTTATTGGATAAATTCATTTAGATAATTTAAATTATCCTCAACAACCTAACCTCATAGAATTTAAAATTCAAATTCAAAATTCAAATTTCAAATTTAAACTCAAATATAAATTCAATCTTATCCCAGTTCGTAATTTGAATTTGAATTCAAAATTTAAAATTTAAATTTTGAATTTTCCCAAAACTTATTTTTGTCAAGTCAACTTCTTGACTTACTAGGATTCATTACCCAAGGCCCATCGGGCCTGTCAACACATTTGGGCCCATTAGTGGAGAAACCAATTTCACCACTAATGCCCCAAATAGGGCATATGATTCAAATGGGCTTGAAGTCCAACTCTAACCCAATTTAACTCATAGTCTTGATAAAGCCCAATAACTAATTATTGACCCAAACTCGCTATAACTTGCAACAAAGAATAACCTTTGTGTGTGACCCACTAGGCCCAATTAGTCATTGACATAAATAAACTTGACCAATTAAACTCTTTTAACAGACCAAATTCATTTAATGACCAGATAAGACACTAGCAATGCTCTGTGGCCCCATAATTAATTGAGTTGATCAAGTGATCTACCTTTCTAATTTGGATACCGTGTCTCTATCATCCCTCACATCATCATTCATATTTAGTCGAGGGCAAGGATAAAGTATCATCTCTCTTTATAGACTAAATATATCTTTTCACAAGAACTAAGAATCTTCTTCTATTGACTCTTAGACATATCACAACTCTTCATGATCTCTTACTATGCATAGATTCCCGAGTCAACTAGAAGTCATCCAAGCCCTACCGGTCTTGTGAACGACTAATCCCTTGTAAGGGATTGTGAGTCCTTTCGGCATGTCCATCTATACTCATGTATTCAGGTTATACCAAGAGTACACTGTTCTCCTCATTTTCTGGCAGATAGAGTTGTACAGTCAAAGTATAACCCTAGGACACAATATTCAATGACATCCTCAAGTCTAGGACGATCCGCACTACCAAATGATGAGAAACTTTACAAATTCAATGATATTTTAAAGAATCCTTGTGGAGTCTCTTGGTGGGTCAGTTCAGTGCCATATGTTTCCCAACAGATCCACCCACGACATCAGCTAAGGCATCACCATGTCTGCATTCCATGAGGTCCCTACCTTGTATCTCTATACAATTAGAAGATGTCGTACTAGTCTTATTGAGATCATCAATGCCCTTTCTTGATGATTCAAGACTAGGAACATGCTTTAGGCAATAGACATGTAGTGTCCTCGAATCTTCATGATCATGATCCTTATCATAGATCCTCGAGTGTACACTTGTTCTATTCCTAGGGCCTTTATCTTTAAACACATATTACTATAAATATAGCTGAGACATAAATATGATAAAGATAAATTTTACTCTTATTAATCATGAAATAATAAATAGTACAAGGTGTTCAACTGATAAATCAGATTGTCTTTAGGACACCTACATGCTAACAGTCAGCGAGCGTCCATCCAATGGCCTTTTTGTGGCCTCTTAAAACATGCAGCAACTTCTCTTAATGCTCAAGTGATAGGCTACTAGATATGATGATTGGAAGCTGCTGAGCATCATCTAAATATGCATATTTAAGGTGCTTAGGCAGTGACTTCAACTCCAAGGAAAGTGGCTGAATGGTGGAAGACAAGGAAAGGTTGGTGGCTGAGGGAAGGGAAATAGTAGAATCAAAACCTATATTTATACCTGCAACACAATCAGAGTGAAGTGCGGAGGAAATCTTTGCACAAATACTACCCACAACAGTAGAATCAACACATGTACAATTACAAGAACCAAGATCAGAATTAGAAAAATCAGAAATATCTACACTATCTACTGCAACATCAATGATATCAAGAAGAAGGACAGAATGCTTCTCTACAGGATGTCTCATGGCCTCAAAAATGCTAAACTGGACAACGTCATCACCAAACTCCATGGAAAGAGTTCCTGCATACACATCAATTTTGGTCCTAGCTGTCATCAAGAATGGTCTCCCTAGGACCAATGTGGAACCATGGCTGGAAGACTCATTCTCCATATCCAATATGTAAAAATCAGCAGGAAAAATCAAATTATTAATTTGCACCAGCACATCTTCAATAAGTCCAAGTGGAAGCGCAACACTCTTGTTGGCTAAGTGAATGACAACACTAGTGGGTTTCAAATCACAAGATGTAATGATCTGTAAACTGATGTGGGCATGACATTAATGGAGGCTCCAAGGTCACACATGGCATCTGCAAAATACAATCTCCAATGGTGCAAGGGACAATGAAAGTGCTAGAATCCTTGCACTTCTATGGCAAGGTGGATAATGGAATGACATCAACAGTTTTACCTTGTATAAGTGCAAAAACATTTATGCCCATCTTTATTTGTTCATTTCCCTTCAGCTTCCTCTTGTAGGTACACAAATCCTTCAAGAACGTTGCATATTTTGGAATCAGTTTGATGGCATCCAAGAGAGAAATGTTGACTTCCACCCTCCTGAAAGTCTCAAGCAGATCAAAATCAAACTCCACTTTCTTTGCAGAAATGGATCTAGAAGGAAAAGGTAGAGGAATATGTGTTGGTGCAGAATCTGTTTTGGCACCATCATCAATTTTTTTACTAGCATCAATTTTAGCACCAGCATTTGGAAGCTCATTGCCACTCCTCAAGGTAATAGCACTCACATTCTTTGGATTAATAGCTGGTTGTGCTGGAATGTTGCCAGAACCTTCTTGCTGCATCTGGTTGACAGTTGTAGCTAACTGTCCAATCTGAGTCTGTAGGTCTTGGATGGTAGCACTGACATTCTATTGAAACTGAATGTTATGGTTGCCATTTGCTTCATCAAGTCCTCCAAAGAAGGTCCAGAATTGGTTTGCACAGGTTGTGTAGGTGTAGGTATAGGTGCAGTTGTTGAAAATGTGGTTGTTGTTTGAACGGAGGAGCTTGGTATTTGCTGGTGGAGGGTTGATATTGCTGCTATTGAGGTCTGAATGATTGTTGTTGTTGTGTCTGCTGTTGAGGTTATGGACCAAGACCATACCTCAAATTTGGGTAATCTCTCCAACCAGGATTATAAGTGTTGGAGTAAGTATTATACTGTTGTTGAGGTCTGAATGGTTGTCCAGGTTGTAAGGCAGAAACTTCAGTAGCTTGTTCTATTTCTTGTAGAGTGGGGCATGCATTTGTTGGATGATTAGGTGCACAACAGATACCACACAGCCTTGGTTGATTGGCTGCCATCACGTTCTACTGTTGACTAATAGCAAGTTGTCTCACAAAGGATGCCAACTCTGTAAGTTTGTTCTTCAACCTCTGGTTATCAACAACCATAGAAACAGAAACTTTATTTGCAACAGCTTGGGATGTTGCAGCACCACCAGTACCAAATTACTGATAATTGGCTGTCATGTTAGAAATCAACTGTCTTGTTGTAACACCCTGAAATTTTGATAACTAAAAATAGACGTTTGATGTATTTCTTGTGTTATTTGATTATTTGATTAGTTTAGATTATTTGAAATGTTATTTGATTTATCCATGTGCAATTTCTTGGTGTAGATGTCAAGTTATGTGGAGTTTGGTGGAGATGCGTTGTAATTGAGTGATTCTGAGTTAGACCCGAAACCTGTTTTAGTAAAATCACTATTCTGGATTTGTTAACCGTTGGATCACCTTCAATATTTACAGGTTGGTTTCTGATACACATATAAAACGTTTGACCATTGTGATTAGTGAACTAACATCTGAAGCTTGAGAAATTAATTTTTCACTCAAGCAGAAATTTTAAAATTGGGTCAACTAGCCAAGGCAAATTTGGGAAGGCTTTTTGGCTTGCTTGGGCGAGTCAAGTCGGCGTTAAATAGTGCAGCAGCATCCAAAATCATGAAAATTGGCCTCCTTCTTCCTCCCAACAGCCACCCCACCTCCCACCATCATCCTCCACCACCCAAGACCACCGGTGACCACCACCAGGTGCTGTTGCTTGCCACGAGACCACCGCACGGAGATAAACCCTTTAATGGGAGTGAAATCTTTGAAACTCTTCTTGAAGTTTCAGTAGAGAAAGGAGCCTCCAATCTTTCTTTCTTGGTTTCCTTGAGGTAATCTTAGTTTCCTTTGTCTTCTTCTAGCTAGTTTAAGCTTCTCTTAGTATCTCTTGTGGTTTGGGTACCGTTATTAGGAGTTTTACACATCCTTTGAAAATCCTTTAAAAATGAGATGTTGTAAAAGTCTCCTTTTTATAAAATTGAAGTCATTTCTGTGATCCTTGTTGAACTCTAGTCACATTGGTGTGATCAAAATTTCAAAATGATGTCTTTCGGTGTGAACTCCCAAAACACCCTTTTACCCCCTTTTTGATTTAAGTGGGTATTTGATCCCAAATGTTAATATTGATCTTATCTTGGAAATCTATACTAAATTATTTTCAATTTGGTATATAGAGCTCTGCGTTTGGGCCAAAGCACGTGAACTTGAGAGATCCCAAAACGACGTTTCAAGGACCTAACAGAGAAATATAGATAGATAAGGGGAGTTTATTATTTGGTTATAGTTTTGATACCATAGTTAGGGGCCAGGAAATCCAACTATGAAGATAACTATCAGTCCCTTTTGTGTGCTGGTTTTCAAGAAAAACTAAGTTTTTAACTAATGGGATGCGATGTATTTATGATTGATGTATGCTTGTTCGTATTGTGTGCTCATTTTTTAGAAAAACTTTGTTTTTAACTAATGGGATGCGATGAATTTGTTATTAATGGATAAAACTATGAATGATGTTGTTGTTGTAATTTATTGGATTTTTGGGAAAAGTCTTAATTACAGATAAGACTCTGCCTAAAATTTTATAATATGTTTTCCTATTTAATTCGTTATTAAATCTTTAAATGGGCATAAAAGTGTATTTTCTATATTGTAGTCCTCCTCTTTAATTTAGAATTTTCCTAAAATACTAACCTCGTGGTAATATGGATTATGGATGAATGAGGTGATATTGATGTCATTGATAATGTTGAAATGAGATGTTATTGATGTTTGGTGATGATTGAATGAGATAATGATGATGTGTTTGATGATGTATAAATGATGTAATGATGATGTGGTTTATGATGTTTAAATGAGATAATGATGAAATGGATGTTGATGTTGAAATGAGATGAAGTTGATGTTTATGAGGATAATGTTGAAATAAGATGAATTTAATATATGATGATGGTATCGAGATGAGGCGATGTGTATGTACACTGATACCATGGGGGGTGCATGATTGGTCATCCTTATGGGGAAGGATTTTTTCCTGGCCATGATCATGCATTGATGGTGCCCATGGTTATCATTTTGTGATGTGGATATACATGGATACCCATGGGGGTGTATGACTGGTTATCCTTGTGGGGAAGGATTTGTTCCTGGCCGTGGTCATACATTGATGGTGCCATGGTTGTATGTTGTGTATATACACGTGGGGTGCAGTGACCGGTTGGTTATCCTTGGGGGGAAGGATTTGTTCCTAGCCACGGTTAGTGCATCGGTGAGCCCACATTGGTGTGTTATGTATGTACATGGGGGGTGTATGATTGGTCATCCTTGGACGAAGGATTTGTTCCTGTCCATGGTAATCCATTGATGATGCCCATGTTTCATACTTCATGTGCATGGATGGAAATAGAATGAAGGCACGTGTGTACTTGTGGGTTTCAGTTGGCTGAAAACGCAGGTACTAAGGGGTCATCAGGTTTGGAATTCCCTAGCGATGCTGGCTGATTATTGGGGGGGAATGGCCAATGCACGACAGGGTGACCCTGATAGGCGGTGAATCATTTTTCCTATGAGAGGCTATTTTCGGGACTTAGTGCCATATTGCATGCTAATGATGAGTCAGGTGAATGCATCATTCTATGCATGGTTGTTTGAGTTGTGAAATGCATTGGATGATTGGTTTGTTGAGTGTATATTGGAATCATGGATTTTTGTTAGTGATTGTGGTGGGTAATGTTGTTTCCTTTCCAATTGCTGTTATCTGATGCTTGTTGTTTTTATATAATAAACTCACCCTTGTTTTTGTTGTATCGTGTGGTTGGTACCTGTGATGATCGCAAACTTTCGTTCGTGTGAGTAAATGAATAGTAATAGGTGTCTCTGCAAGGAGATTCTTTTTGGTTGGAGCTGCCAAGCCAACGTGATAACGTTGGAGTTCTTTTTGGGAAAGAGTTGTGTTTTGTTAATCAATTCTTTCTTAGTTAGTTCCTTGAATTCTTTTGTTAGACATGTAAGATTCCAGGTGTAATTACATGTAAAACTGAATTAAGTACTGATATGCGAATGATATGCCCTGATACGATATATATATATATATATATATATATATATATATATATATATATGTATATATTCAATTATGTAATTGTATCGTTGGTATGATAGTTGTATTATCGTGAAAAATTTACTACCATTTTCATAGTCAAATTAATGGAGTTTTCATTAAAATTTGAAAATTCACCCGATTAAAGTTAGTGATATAGTAGTGACGAGGCAGGTCGTTACACTTGCAGCAACAAGAGTCTTGTCCATCAAAGCGCCTCAACTGGCTGCATCTATAATACTCCTATCCATCAACATCAAGCCTTCATAAAAATACTGGATCAATTGTTGCTCACTGATTTGATGGTGAGGACAAGTAGCACACAACTTGTTGACGCTCTTCCAGTACTCATACAATGTCTCTCCAAGGAGCTGCCTTATGCCACAAATTTCTTTTCGGATGGATGCTATCTTGGATGCAGGGAAGAATTTCTCCAAAAATATTCTCTTCATATTTGTCCAAGTGTTGATAGGATCTGGTTGAAGATACAACCAGTCCTTAGCCACACCATCCAGTGAGAATGGAAATGCCTTTATCTTCACATAATCCATGAATGTCATGTTGTCGCATGGTGGAATACACTACATGAAACTCCTTGAGATGCTTGTGTTGATCCTTACCTGGAAGACCATGAAACTTTGGGAGCAAATGGATCAGTCCAGATTTTAGCTTATAACTAACCTCAGTCTCAGGATATTGAATACACCAAGGTTGGTAAACAACATCAGGTGTAGCCAATTCCTTAAGAGTTGGGTTGTTATCAGCCATTGTATCAACAAAAATTTCAGAATCAAGATGTTCAGAAGGATTAGAAATAGACTAAGAAACAGAAGACACTATGCTACTATCTAGAACTACACTATCAAATTCATCTAGACCAATATTATTTCTGCTTAATTTGTGAAATGTCCTATCTATCTCAGGATCATATGAATGCATATCACTTGGTGTGGACCTAGTCATGCACAGTTAACTCATAAGGTACCAAAACACAGAAATCACAAAAATGTCAGACAGCTACTAGGACACTATTCACAATATCTGCTGAAATGAAACAGAAAATGGAAAACTGCCCCAAAGAATTTTAGAAAAATTTAAAAACACCATAGTAAATATCTAAAAATCATGTTTGATTTTTGTAATTTTTTTGGTGATTTCTAAAAAACATGAAAACACAAAATAAATTCAAAAGTGGCCTAGATCATCGAATTTGGGAATTTGGACCATGAATGACCGTGTTTGTCCCTAGCAGGGTCAAAATGATGTATTAATTTTCTCCACATTCTGGGAAAATTTCAGCCCATTCTGAGATAGTTTGCTGTGAAATGATCAGAATGCCCTTGCGCTAATTGTTAAAAATGTGCTAAAACTCCTACTTAGAGGTCAAATTTTGCTTAGAATGGGGGATAAACTTTGGACACCAAGTTTCATAGCCAAACTCCACAGGACCGAAAATTTATGGACAACAAATTGCACAACAAACACAACTACACTACACCACTCCTCTCTCTACTACTCCTCTGTTTTTCCTCTATTTTTCTCTAGTTTTTTTTATGTTTTTGCACCAGTACCTCACACACACTTCATAACAACCAACAGAAACAATAAAAATATGTAACAATGTGCAATTGTGCAATGAAAATATAATTTTTTTCTTTTATATTTTACTAATGCTATTATCTAATTATGAGTGAATTAATGTTAGCACACAATGAACCTTGTCCCTGACAACGACACCCGTTTTGATAACTGATGTCGTATCGCTTTAAAACAATTAAACTAGGCTAATTTTGTAGCACAGGATTAACCTAGGTCGACTCGAAGACACAATCAATATGGTTCCAACTTGAATTCACTACAAAATAATAGGGGGGATTTTTAGTGAACATTTTGCATGCGATGAATAAAAATTGTAGAAAAATGTAGCAAAATAGAAACTAACAGAATTGATAGTAGGTATTCTAAGGCCCTTTTTCTCCCTAAAGTTAGGATAACATGGTTTTCCATTTTTCAGTTTGCAATGAGCTACACAAGATAGAAAATGTTAAAGGGTCAAAAAGGGTAGCAATGAATATCAATGCAAGGATAGTTTATGTGGCTAGTGGATAAAAGAAAGAAGGCCCAAATCATCTCAATTGAAGAGAAATGAAGTTTGGGAACTTGTTCCCAGACTTTCTTCTCAGAAACCTATTGGCACCAAGTGGATTTTTAGAAACAAACTTGATGAAAGTGGCATCATAGTTAGGAATAAAGCTAGATTGGTTGCAAAAGGTTACAACCAAGAGGAAGGTATAGACTATGATGAAACCTATGCTCCGGTAGCATAGTTAGAGGACATTAGGTTGTTGCTTGCATATGCATGTTTAATGGATTTTAAATTGTTTCAAATATATGTAAAGAGTGATTTTCTAAATGGTTATATTGAGGAGGAAATCTATGGGGATCAACCTCCTAGTTTTGTTGATTACAAATATCCAAACCATGTATTTAAACTAAGAAAAGCTATTTATGGTCTAAAACAAGCTCCAAGGTCTTGGTATGAAAGATTGAGTAACTTCTTGCTTAGCCAATCTTTCATAAGAGGACAAGTGGACAAAACCTTGTTCATCAAGAAAAATGGCAATGATATCTTGTTGGTTCAAATTTATGTTGATGATATAATATTTGGTTCAACTAATCAATCTTTGTGCAAGGAATTTTCTATCTCAATGCAGAGTGAGTTTGAAATGTCAATGATGAGAGAGCTAACATTCTTCCTTGGACTTCAAGTAAAGCAAATGAAGAATGACACATTTCTAAGTCAAACAAAATACTGCCTTGAAGTGATCAAGAAGTTTGAAATGGAGAAAAGCAAGGTTGCTGCAACTCCAATGGCAACATCAACCTACCTTGATTAGATGAAAAAGGGAAGAAGGTTGATAAGTCAAAATACAAAGGAATGATTGGATCCTTGTTGTATTTGACTGCAAGTAGACTAGATATCATGTTGAGTGTGTGCTTGCATGCAAGATATCAAGCAAATCCCAAAGAATCACACCTCACTGTAGTTAAGAGGATCATCATATATTTCAAGTCAACACCAAGAGTTGGTCTTTGGTATCCTAAAGGTGCATTACTCAACTTAATTGGATACTCATATTTTGACTTTGCAGGTTGCAAATTGGACAGAAAAAGCACTAGTGGAACTTGCCACTTATTAGGCAGCTCACTAATCTCATGTCACCGCAAGAAGTAATCTTGTGTTGCTCTATCAACTGTTGAAGCTGAGTACATCGCTGTTGGAAGCTGTTGTGTTCAAAGCCTATGGTTGAAGCAACAACTACAAGATTTTGGTGTAGAGTTAAAGGATACCCTTGCTATGTGACAACACAAGTGCCATTAACATATCCAAGAATCCAGTAATGCACTCAAGGACCAAGCACTTTGAGATAAGACATCATTTCCTCAAGGATTACATTCACTAAACCCTTGGCAAGAGATAGATTCTATGCACTTAGAAACATGCTAGGTATCCTTGATGAATCTAACATATGCTAGCATGGTGTAAATTTGTCTTACTACATGATAATTCATCGAAAAATTGACCATGTATCAAATATGATTGAATATGTAAATGATGCTGAATTACACTGTTCAATCTGCATAATTGACTATTATAATCGATTATTGTGTGAAATAATCGATTATTTGATGCTTAAATGCTTTTTAGAAGCAAATCTTCACTGGAGTAATCGATTACCTTGACGAATTAATCGATTACTTGAAGCTTTAATAGAATCCAGAAATATAATTTCACTGGAGTAATCGATTACATTAACGAAATAATCGATTACCTGTTGTTCAAAACTTGTTCAAAATTAAACTTTCACTAGAATAATCGATTACACAAGGTGGTAATCAATTACTATTTGTTTAAAAATTGTTCCAGTTTACAAAATGCACTGGAGTAATCGATTACAACTCGAGTTAATCGATTACACTGTATTTTAAAGACTGTTTGTAAATTGTTCCAGTTTACGAGCTTGTGTAATCTATTATCTATGGCGTTTCTCCAAAAAGCTGCAATATTTTTGGAAATCTAAACTGACAATATTATCTTAAATTCAAATTTCAAATTGTTTTTATGCATTTAAACTTATGGGCACTCAACATAGTTGTTGCAAACATTTGAAATTCAAATTCAAACCTCCAAAATCTCTATAAATACAAGCTTTTCAAGAGAGAGAATTTCACAACTGAATATCTCTTTCTTCTTCTGCAAAATCTATGCAAGCTTGGTGAATTCTCTCTCTCTCTCTCTATCATTCTAAACCTCTACCCAATCTCTTTCTCATTCAAAACCCATCATGTCTGCCCCCAAAAGATCAAAACCCAGCAAAAGAAAGGCTGGTGAATCTTCTAATCCAGCAGTGAACAGATTAGATTCTTGGTTCACAAATAAGACTGAGAAGATGAACTATATGCAGTTCAATGCCACGAAACTTATCTGCTCCTCCCAAATACCTTGACCTTAATTGGTTTGTTTGTGGTTGAGGGAGTCCAATTCCTTTCCATGATAGAGGCTCAGGGGATGAAGAAATTTGTGGAAAGGAAGGGTACCTTTTACCCTGAATTGGTGAAGGTGTTTTACACCTGTGCAAAATTCAGCATGGATGGCACCATCCACTCCCAAGTCAATGGAGTAGCCATGGAAATAACTATTGAAGTCTCACAAGAAGTGGCTTGAATTTCCTATGAGGGTATTAAGAAATTTGAGGAAGAAATAGGAGGCTACAACAAGATTGATACTTATAGAGGGATGCTACAAGACCCTTAAGTAAGGCTGAAGCTAAGGCTTGGAACTAGAAGCATGACTGGTGAAGACAGGCTCCTTCACTACATCATCAAATACATCCTCACTCCTAGTGTTAGTATATGGATGTCCTAGAGAAAATCTTTTCATTAGATTAGGACATACATGTACTTTTCAATATTGTCATAAATAAATTATAAGCGCTCTTTATCTTGTTTCATATTTTGTCTCGATATCATTATTAATATATGAGTAAACTGGATAAAACCCTTGGAATAGAATAGGTATCTCTTGAGTATCAGTGATGGGATCACGATCATGAGGATTCAATGATACCAGATGTCTACTCCTAAATTTTAAGTTCCTAGTCTAGAGACACTGAGAATGGGGATCAGTGATCTCGGATAAGACTAGCACGACTTATCTACTTGTATGCAGATACAAGGTAAAGACCTCATGAGCTACAGACATGGAGATGTCTTAGCTAAAGTCGTGGGTGGACATATAAGGGTATAGCTCGCACTGAACGGACCCACAAAGAGACTCTATGAGGAAATGTCACAGATAGTATCATTAGAGTAGTCTCTTATTATTTGGGTGTGTCTTTCCTTAGACTGCATACAAGTTTTCACCTAGACTGTGTTCTAGAAGACATGCTTTGATTGTATTCCTCGTCGCCTGAAACATGGAGACACATAGGTATACCTTTGGGCATGTCCTGAAAGAACACGAGTCTAGGGTGACTAGCTGATGGAATTCGTCAAATCTCTGTGAGAGATTAGGTTATCTGTAAACCGGAGAAATCAGGATGACATTTACGGGACTCGGGAATCTATGCATAGTAAAAGAAATCATGAGATGATTTGCCTTTAGAGTCAGTAAAATTGGAGACTCCCTATTTCGTATTAAAGCTTACCCTAGACCGCAAGGGATATACGTTTCCTTACCCTAGGTTTTATAGGAAGGTAACCGAGACGAAAGGAAATACATATGGAAACCAAATAGATTTAATAGGATGATCTAGTTCTGGGGCAACAAAGCATTGCTAGTGCTCTGTGTTGTCATTAAATGGGTAGTGGCCTTGTTGGGCCCAAACTCATTTATGTCAGTAGCTATGTTGGGCCTAATGGGTCACACACTAACACTTTATTGTCATGACATTATAGCATTAAAGGTTTTGGGCCTAATAATGGTTGTTGGCCCAAGAAAGAGTTTGGATACTTATCTTAAAGAGAGAGGGGCGCATGAATGGAGTTAATGGGCTTGGATAGTCCAAGACGTTATTAATTAATTTAAATAGTTAAATTAATTATCTAATATTTAAATTTGATAATTTAAATTTTGAATTTAAATATTTTGAATTTAAATATGAATTAACTATAGTAGTTAATTTCATATCAAAAGGAGAAGATAAGAGCTAGATTTGAATTTGAATTCAACTAGAATCTTATCATGATCATGTCCTAGATTTTAGGAAGAATTTTAAGGACTGATTATGGGCTTATACACGGCTGATATATGATTATCTTTTGGCAAAATTAAATCCCAAGTAATTGACTTGGTCTTAGGAAGATAAGATAGGAGGTTGTTGGAAATTTTGAAATGCAACAACTCTATCTTATCTTCACGTGTGGGATGCTTCATGATCAGATTTTTTGGTTAAAAATCTGACTCAAACTCTTCTATAAAGTGTGCTATTGTGATCATAGTTCTCTAATAATTTTTAGAGGAAAAACCCTAATCTACTTTCCTCTATTTTCACATGCCCCTTTGTGTGAGTGTTGGCTGAAAATTCAGTCACCAATATCATCTATTGGTAAGCCTCTTAGATAAGTAAAAACACTTTAAAACATAACCTTCTTCCTCTCCATTGGTGTGCCTAGCCTGCCTCCTTTGGTGTTTGTTGGTAGCCTTCAAGAAGTGTTCTTGAGTCTTGAAAAGAAGGGGTGTGGATCAACATTAGAGGGCTTGTATCTTCAAGCCTATCATTGAACATCAAATTTCGAATATAAACAAGGTAACATCTATGTCCTAAAGAATGATTCTTGTGTGGTATGTGTGTTTCCGCTTTAAAAAAAAATTTGTTTTTCTCACATGCCTTTGAGCTTCAAGGCCCTTTTCTTTCACCTAGATCATCGAACCATGCTCAAGCAATTGATGATGACTTACAGTTGGTCTATGAGATAAAGACGTCAACCCAAATGAATTGGATCTTCATTATTGAGGAGACTATGCTGAAAGCAAAGAGATTGATCAGGTATCAATTTCCTTATGCTGTCTTGATTTCCAAATTCATTGATTACTTTAGAGTGGATGTCTGCAATGAGATTGTGGATAACACTATTGCGAACTTGGCAAGTATATCGTTCGTTCCAAGTAATAAAGTGAATAAGTAGAGTATCGTCTCCACAGGGATTGAGTCACAATTCTATTGTAAGTTAACGCTTGGAATTTGGGAGGAAAAATATGTTTAAAGAAATTGATTGTGGTTTGTTTTGTGTAAATTTAAGTAAAGTGCAAAAATCTAATAATGCAGAAAATTAAGCAATGATTTAACTAAACTCAATTGGTTATGATGCAGTAATTTTAGGTGATTGTGGTTAATCGCATTCCCCTATGGTTCCTCCATCTATGCTTGATTGAATTATTAACTTGAATTATTTCTAATTACACAGCTGATGTATTTTCTCACAATTAAGCTAAATCCTAATTCCTTAGGTACTTAACCCTTTGATGAATTTAGAAAACCTAATTCCTTAGTGAATTCCTCATAAACCAAGCATTAAGAGCATACATCAAGTAATTATGGACTTAAACCAATAATAATGCTGCAACTACGCATTCCTATCCCTAGGTAATGAATAGTTGTTGTTTTAATCAATTCAGAAGCTAAAACCCCAATATCCCTATTGTGAATCTTAGCCCTATGCAATCTTAATAGAATGGCCAGTCCAATTAAGAAGAATAACATGAAATGCAGAATAAAACAAAACAATTATCATAATTCTCATTAGAACCAATCAAGACATAGACGAGTTCTCATATGTTCATGCTCTTAACCACAAAACAAGGGTTTAGCCTCTCATGTTCAGAATAATCATGGGTTCCATCATTACAAACATCATTCTACAGAAAATTACAAAGAGAAGAAGAATTACAACCAAGGGAGATGATTCCAATTTTCCAATTGATTCCAATCTTGCCCAAGGTGTCTTCCTCTTTGATTCCCTTGTTTTCCTCTGTTGGAAATGCTCTGTTCTTTGTATCTTTCGAGCCCCTTTCTCCTCTTTTTACAAAAACCTCAAATCCCCTTTAAATAGGTGAAAAATTTCACCAACAGTAGTGCCAGCGAGGATATGGCGCGACCAGCGCCACATCCCACGCTAATCGCGTGGGATGTTCGAACTTATTGGCCAAGTTTTCCTTCTGGCGCGATACGCGTGGAGTCCCACGCGATCCGCGTGGAGACTTCGAAATGGTTGGCCAACTTGGCATTCCACGCTGTTAGCGTGGAACCTGGCGCGATCCACGCGAGTTGGATGAAAAGCCTTCCTTGTTCCTTTTCCTCTGTTGATTGGCTCCTAATTAACAAACATTAAGTAAATTAAGTCATTAATCAATTAATTAAGAAACTATAGCTAATCCTACTCTATATAACTGTTTATTGAACAATTTATTATTCTAATTAACCTAAAAACTACTCTATGCTGGAAGTATATCAAACACCACAACCAGACTCATCACAGTGAATCATCTAATCAAGCTGGGCTTGGTAAAAACCCCAAATGGGTGGCTAATGGCTAGATAGCAAGCTCAACAGCAGTACACTCTTGTTGAATCTCTTATTATTCAAAAGATGGATCCTCTTCTGCCTCTACACCATCAGCATAGGGCTGAGACTAATTCCTCCATGGAAGAGATAACCTCTAGGCTAGAAAACATTAAGACTAGGCTGGCTCATAAAGACTTTGACAATCTCTAGTCTAGTTGCTATTATTTCATGTCTTAGGTTGTGATGTTTCTATATTCTTGTTTTTTTAGTTGTTTGCTTTCTTGTTGATTAATGATTTTAAATTTTCTGTACTGCACATTAATTCTTTGAATAAAAATTCTGGTTTATGTTTCATACCTTCCTTGCTTATATTTCTACAATGATATTTTTATCTTTGATAAGCCAAATAGGGGGAGAAATAATATGAACATATGTTTTAAAGGAGAAAAATGAATGCAGAATCTGATTCACTATTACTATGGACTTTATGTTACATAACATAGAGGGAGCAATTTAAGGAATAATTTATGTTTATGCAAGCATACTTGACACTTGCTCTTGGCAAAAAGAAGCTGACTTGATTTCAGGCTATCAAGTATAAAGCTCCTATCATTCATCCCTCAAAAGCACTTAAAGGCTAACAAATGTTCAATTGATATTTGGCATGTTCAAAGCCAAAAAAGGGGAGATTGTTGGATACAGGGGGAATTGGAAAAGGATTAAGGATGAAGCCAAGTGCCTTAAAGAAATTTTATCTTTTTACATGCCATTGAATTGAAGGCATTTGTAATTTGTTAAGTTGGTTAAGAGGCTTATCTTATGATCCTTGCATTGCATAAACATGATCATTAACATGCATACATGATTTGATAAAAGCATAAAGGTTTTCATGTTTGCATAAAGAAACAAATTTCTAATGATTAAGTTTTGGAAAAACTCATCGTGCACTGATTTAATCGATTACTAGCAATGGTAATTTATTACTTAAGCCATAAAGAACATATAATCAATCACAAGAAAATGGTAATCGATTACACAATACAAAAGCTCAAAACGTGTCTGACTGCTTTAATCGATTATCATCCAATCATAATCGATTACATCAGCTTATGTCTGAAACTAGTCTGACTATTTTAATCGATTACACAACGGTTTAATCAATTACATTGCTCATATATCTTTTCCAGAAATAGCTTAGAACACTTTAATCGATTATTTTGGATATTAATCGATTACATTAGTTAAAATTGTAACACCCTGAAATTTCGATGACTGAAAGTATATGTTTCATGTATTTTTTGTGTTATTTGATTGTTTGATAAGCCTACATTAGTTGATTTGTTGTGTAGATCAACCTTGGGAAATTGATTGATATGAATGTTAAGTTATGTCAAGCTTCAATAAAACTACCATTTTGGATTAGTTAACCGTTGGATCATCTTCAAATTTTGATAGTAGATTTCCAACACGTATATGCATCTTTTGACCGTTGCGATCTTCCAGATAACTATTTTTGGATGTCACGCTAAGTGAGCAAATGTCGCGCTGGGCCCAATTCTAAAATTTCCTAACAGAGAGGAAATTGCGCTGAGCGAGCCAGTGCACGCTGAGCGAGCAAGTGCACGCTAAGTGAGCCTGTCGGTTTATAAATACACCCAGCAGGGCGTAGAACACATTTTTTGTGATTTTCTCTCCCTTTCTCTCTCTAAACTCACCCAAAACCCTAAAACCACCCCTTCTACCACCCTAGACCACCATCAACCACCACGGGCCACCATAGCTTGCCATAGAACCACGACATGGAGAAGAACCTCGTAATCAAAGCGGAATCTTCGAATTTTCTTTCAAATTTTTGGTGGAGTAAAAAGCTTCTAAATCCTTCTTTCTTGGTTTCCTTGAGGTAATCTTAGTTCCATTTGTCTTCTTCTAGCTAGTTTAAGCTTCTCTTAGTATCTTTTGTGTTTTGGGTACCTATGTTGGGAGTTTCACATATCCTTTGAAAACCCTGTGAAAATGAGATGTTGTAAAAGTCTCCTTTTTATGAAATTGATGTCATTTCTATGATCCTTATTGAGTCTTGGTCACATTGGTGTGATCGGAATTTTAAACTGATGTCTTTTGATGTGAACTCCCAAAAACACCATTTAGCCCCTTTTTGATTTGAGTGGGTATTTGACCCCAAATGTTAATTTTGACCTTGCTTTGGAAATTTATACTAAATTGTCTTCAATTTGGTATGTAGAACTTGTGTTCGGGCAAGCACGCATTTTGAAAGATCGTGAAACAACACTACTAGACTGTAATAGGGAGAACTCCTAGTTAGGTAAGGGGATTTTATTATGTTGGTAATAGTTTAGATACCATAGTTGGGGGCCAGAGAGTCCAACTATGATGATAACTGTCTGTCCCTGCTGTGTGCTGGTTTTTTGAGAAAAACTATGTTTTTAACTAGTGGGATGCGATGTATTTATGATTAATGTGTGTTTATATCCATGTGTGCTCACTTTCAAAACAAATGATGTTTTTAACTAATGGGATGTGGTGTATTTATTTCTAATGTTGTAGATGCTAGTGAAATTGAGATATCATGGAAATGATTAATGATGTTTATGTGGTTTGTGATGATTAAAATGATAATGCTTATGTGATTGGTGATGTTTGAATGAAACAATGTTGATGTGGATGTGGATATTACATGATGTAATGTGGATGTTGATAATGACATTGATGAGAGATAATGTTGATGTGAACAATGTCATTGTGTGGTGTGTGTATATATTTATATCCATGGGGGTGCATGACGGGTTACCCTTGCGAGGAAGGATTTGTTCCTAGCCAGGTCATGCATTGATGGTGCCCATGGTTATCATTGTGTAATGTGGATATACATGGATACACATGGGGGGTGTATGATAGGTTACCCTTACGAGGAAGGATTTGATCCTAGCTAGGTCATACATTGATGATGCCCATGGTTGTAGGTTGTGTATGTACACATGGGGTGCAGTGACCGGTTTGTTACCCTTGATGGATGGATTTGTTCCTAGCCATGGTTAGTGAATCGGTGAGCCCATATTGGTGTGTTATGTATATACATGGGGGCATGACGGGTTACCCTTGCGAGGAAGGATTTGTTCCTAGCCGGGTCATGCATTGATGATGCCCATGTTTCATACTTCATTTACATAGGTGGAGATAGAATGAAGGCACTCGCGTACCTGTGGGTTTCATTGGGATGAGAACGTAGGTACTAAGGGGTCATCAGGTTTGGAATTCCCTAGCAACGTTGGCTTATCACCGGGGGGGAATGACCAGTGCACGACAAGGTGACCCTGATAGGCGATGAATCATTTTTCCTGTGAGAGGCTATTTCTGGGATATGGTACCACATTGCATGTTGATAGATGATTCAGGTGAATATATCATTCTGTGCATGATTGTTTGAGTTGTGAAATGCATTGGATGATTGGTTGTTGAGTGTGTATTGGAATAATGGATTTTTGTTAATGATTGTGGTGAGTAATGTTGTTTCTTTCCAACTGCTGCTATCTGATACTTGTTGTTTATGTATAATAAACTCACCCTTGTTTTTGTTGTACCGTGTGGTTGGTGCCAATGATGATCACGAACCTTTGTTTGTGTGAGCAGATGAGCAACAATAGGTGACTCTGGAGAAGGATTCTTTTTGGTTGGAGCCGCTAAGTTGACGTGATGACGTGGATTTCTTTTTAGGGAAAGAGCTGTGTTTTGTTAATCAACTCTTTCTTAGTTAGTTTCCTTGACTCTTTTGTTAGATATGTAATTTTAGGTGTATATACATGTAAAATCAAATGAAGTTCTAACATGAGGACGATATGCACTGATTATATATATATATATGTGTGTGTGTGTGTGTGTGTGTGTGTGTGTGTGTGTGTGCATATGTATTTAATTATGTTATAACAATATGTGTATGATAATTGTATTATCGCAAAAAAAATTACTATCATTTTCATAATCAAATTAATGAAGTTTTTATTAAAATTAAGACATGCAAGATTAAGAGTTAATGATATCGTAGCGACGAGGCGGGTCATTACAAAAATAATCGATTACATAGAAATTTAATCAATCACTTTCACAAGCCCTCATAGTTTGAGAAAAGATATTCTCAGTTACATTAATCTTGTTTCAAAACCGAGAACTCATGCATCATTCAACTCATGTTGGTTTAAACAAGATTTGACAAGAGTTTTCAAAGAACGCTGTTTTCAAGAATAGTATTCATTCAACTTGATATTGTTCAGTAAAATTCATTCACTCATCTTCTGAGGATCATAAGGTTGTGTCTTTCTTAAACTCTTGCTATGATTTGATTTGTGTACTTTTGTTTTCTTGTAAAATTCTTTGATCAAAGAGGTTTTTTAAAGCTTTTTCTAGAGTAGTGTTCTCTATGGGAAGAATAGAGAAGGGTTTTCTAGTTCTTGGTCATTATAAGTCTGAAGGGGTTTTAGATTTTGTTTCTTTATCTAGGGTTGATAAAGGTGATCACTTGTAAGCTTGTAAAGAACAGATTTTGATTTAGTGGAACTCTAACCAATGTTTGGTTAGAAGAAACTGGATGTAGCTTCTCTTTTGAGGAGTGAACCAGTATAGCTTTGGTGTTCTCTTGATTCTTATCTTGCTATCTTAATCTTGCTTATCTTGTGGTTAATTTCTTTCAAGATCAAATAAAATATTTTCCACAATTGTTTGTGTAAGAAAGGGCCATGAAGCCCGAAGGCATATGAGAAAAACAAAAAAAAAAAAATTCAAGCGGAACCACACATACCACATAAGAATCATTCTTTAGGACATAGATGTTACCTTGTTTATATTCGTAACTTGATGATCAAGGATAGGCTTGAACATACAAGCCCTCTAATGTTGATCCACACCACTTCTTGTCAAGACTCAAGAACACTTCTTGAAGACCACCAACAAACACCAAAGGAGGCAGGCTAGGCACACCAATGGAGAGGAAGAGGGTTAGGTTTCAAAGTGTTTTTACTTATCTAAGAGACTCACCATTAGATGATATTGGTGGCTGAATTTTCTGTCAAAACTCACACAAGGGCACGTGAAAGTGGAGGAAGGTAGATAGGTGTTTTTTAAAAAAAAAAAAAACAATTAGAGAACTATGATCACAATAGCACATTTTATAGAAGAGTTCGAGTCAGATTTTTTTAACCAAACAATCTAATTATGAAGCATCCCACACGTGAAGAAAAGATAGAGTTGTTGCATCCCACACGTGAAGAAAAGATAGAGTTGTTACATCCTCACTCCTAGTGTTAGTATATGGATGTCCTAGAGACAATCTTTTCATTAGATTAGGACATACATGTACTTTTCAATATTGTCATAAATAAATTATAAGCGCTCTTTATCTTGTTTCATATTACGTCTCGATATCATTATTAATATATGAGTAACTGGAAAAAAAAACCCTTGGAATAGAATAGGTATCTCTTGAGTATCAGCGATGGCATCACGATCATGAGGATTCAAGGATACCAGATGTCTACTCCTAAATTTTAAGTTCCTAGTCTAGAGACACTGAGAATGGGGATTAGTGATCTCGGATAAGACTAGCACGGCTTATCTACTTGTATGCAGATACAAGGTAAAGACCTCATGAGCTACAGACATGGAGATGTCTTAGCTAAAGTCGTGGGTGGACCTATAAGGGTATAGCTCGCACTGAACAGCTTATCTTCTAATAATGAAATATGTAATTTTGTAATGAAGCTTTGAAGTTGTAACAATTGAGAATGCAACTGAACTAAAATTTCCAACAAAACAAGCAAATATTTAACGCTCAACAGAAACTTAGCCCAAATCACATGGATTGAAAGGATTAAAAGTTTATGAACAATGATGAACATGGGATGAACTCCAAGAACACAAATGCAGAACCGTATCAACTGAACAAGACTTGAAGAAAATGACAAACTAGGAAATTCAAAAACTAAATAATGACCAAACACAAGGATGTAACAGAATTGCACAATTCAAATTGAGCAAACAAAAATTTTTAGGGTTTAGGGTTACCCAAAAATGCAGAACATGATGGATGAACTCAACCTTATTTCCAACCCTAGAACCTTGCTCTGATACCAAATGATGTGAATCCCCCTGCCTTGATTCAATTTCGGACCAATTCTAGGTTGGAATTCGCTCACAAATTGAACCAGAATCGTATTGTTAACTTTTGGACGTTTCTCAACTTGTAGAACTTGGATTGGCGCGATTCCAAAACGAGGTGAAAGAGGACGTTCTGAAATGCAATTTAGACACAAGAAACACCGAAAAAGGATAAGTAAAATGAGACTTATGTAAATAAGAAATTTGGGCTGAAATACAGAATTTAGAAATGCGGAAATTTAAACAAGGAAATAGAAAGTGTGCAAGGGAAGTAGCAAATAGGCGCCACAAACAATTGATGTTTGATAAGCCTTGATGACCGCCACAAGAATTGAGCAATTCTTGATAAGATCAAAATGGTTCAAGGAAGAACCCTAGCAGAGACAATTCGCAAACTAATGATAAAATCCAACAGCTAAAAGTCCTTTCTCTATTCACTTCAGAATTGATTTACAAATTAGTTCTCATGCATCTAGTAGGAAATAAAAGAAAATTAAAATCTCAACATTGTAAGAATAACTAAAATGCCTTAGTGGTTAAGTGAGGCATAACTAAGCTTGGGGTCCAGGTCTCAAAATCAGCTACAAGCACTTCATTACTATTATTTTTTTTATTATTAAAGGCCTATGTGAATAATTGCTTTTATTATCACTCCAAGCAAGCAATACATGTGACTAGTAGTCCACTCATGCAGCCCTCTAGATTTTGGGTTCCCTCATGCAATTGGATTGCCCTC
>QARZ01040887.1:0-14954 GCA_013407115.1 Glycine latifolia
AAAAAAAAATTAAAGGAATGATTCATCTTCTTTATTTATTGATAAGAAAATATATTATATACACAGAGTATAAGAAATACTCCAACTCACCCATTAGGTCGGTCTAGTAGTAAAATTTAGATAATTGGTACAAAATTAATGATCAGTTTTTTAAACTTAAAATAAATAATTTTAAATAATTACATCAAAAAATACAAAACTACTTATTTTATTAAAGTAAATATTTTTTAAAATAAACTTAAAAAAATTCATCCAATATTAGATTCAAATATTGTTGCTTCATTGTACATCAAACAAATACTCTCACTCGTGTACAATCACAACGATATGTTGTATTGAGACACCTACACAACTAAGTACAATCATTATGTATTATATTTATCTATTTATTTGTTTTTTACATTTAATTAACATCACTTTTATGACAAAATTAATGTTCATAAAATGACTTTGACCCGTTAATCAAGAGATAGAATATAAGACTAGTTTATAGAGTTAATACTATGGATTTCTTCTAGAATACCCATCTAATATATATAATCTATATTTTACATACAAAACTTTGAAGACTAGATGGATTTGTTGACCTATATAAGGATCAATGATGACGACACGAACACCAAAATTAAAGAAGGATACATGTCAGCTTCATATTGAAAAACAAACACTCTTAACAACTTTGTAAGCGATATGTATTTAGCTTCCCACAATCTTTGGAAATGACATCAACCCAATTTTCCAATTTTCTCGGCTAGTGCCAAATCCAGTCATTTCACTAGATTAGCCCCACTGTGCATGCATATTTGATGTGAAACTCTATGTAGCTAAATATTTGAATTTAAAAAATCTTTAAGAAATGTGGCTACAACAAACAAATTGAAATTACATGGAAAAGAAAGATTAAGCTTTGAATATGTCACGAAGATGACAATTGATCACATCTACAGATATTTACATGCACTTAAAAGGATAAAATATCTTTGGAATGAAAGAAAAAACTTAGAATACAGTTCCTTTATCTATATTTTTAAATTAAATATGAGCACAAGTATACATTGTGCATCGAAGTAAAGAACTAAGAAGAAAATAAAAAAACGTAAAACAAAAATAAAAGAGAAAAAATGATAAATGTGATGACAGTATAATTTTTTTTGTAAGTTTTTTCAATATATTTGTATATATATTAGGGGTCTTTTTTAAATAAAAGATAAATGTGGAGAGTTTTCCTATTTGTTTTAGCATAATTAATATTTTTTCTTAATTTCCTAATTCAGTTATGTATGAGTCATACAACTGAAATATTTAGTTCAAGCAAAAATTTGATATTAAACTCATGATTCCTTTAATAATTGTAAACATATGTACAATGGATAAGAGAAATTACGTTAATTTCTTTGTTACACGTACTGACAACTTTTTCCTAACCATACATGTTTTATTTATTAATTCTTGTTATTTTTTTTAACTGCATTTATGTATTCTTGTTATTAATTTTATATTATCCATTCCACTTGAAAGGTGGAACTCATTACCAACCTTAGTGCTATATTGCCCACGTTGTTGTATGGGCTAAAGTTGTCGAAAACAAAGACTTAAACTTCTGTTATTATTATATTTCACGAATTTCATTCTCTTTGATTTTCTTTTCATTAATTCATCTGTGTCGGTGTTTAGTTTCTAATGTGGGCACTGTGGATAAGCTTTAACATATGGCTCATAAGATATTGAAAATATCTAAAGTCAAAACAAATATTAAATTAAGGATATTGTCAAACTTTTAACAAGTAAACATTCTTCTGTCTACATGCACAAGACAAATTATTCAAGACATGTTTCTCTATAGCTTGTAACTCTTTAAATGGTTTTCCTTACTCTTTGGCTTAGAAAAAACTCCTAGAATTACTTACAACTATATATATATTTGAAGCTCCTGAATTTCATTATACATATCTATCAATATTTCATATTGCCCACTATTCATTTGGCAAATTTGCAAACATTAATTGGTGTATTTTTTGCTGACCTTTCCATTTTCAATTTCTCTGAGTGTAAAATTTGTTTACATTGTCAATTCAAACATGCATTATTATATTTTTAAGAAGGGTTTGCCACCTCAAGTACTTTTGGTGTTATATTTAAACTCTTAACAATATGATGATACATAATGAATGGTAATGTAAAGAAATTTTACACAAGTAGAGAAATGAAGAAATTCAACCCGTAAACTTTTTTCAGGGAGAAGATGGGGAGATATTGTCAAGAAGTGAAGAAATTGGGCATAGAGGTGATGATGGCACTAATTGAGAGTCTTGAAGTAAATCCCAAACATCTAACCAAAAAGATTGAAGATGGGATGCAAGTGATGGCAGTGAATTGCTACCCACCTTGCCCTGAGCCAGAGATTGCCTTAGGGCTACCCCCACATTCTGACTATAGTTGCCTGACAATTTTGTACCAAAACTACCCTGGCCTAGAGATAATGGAGGATGGCACATGGAAAGTGGTCCCATACATCCCTGGTGCCCTTCAAGTGCATGTGGGTGACCACTTTGAGGTACTAAGCAATGGTTTGTACAAGAGTGTTGTGCATAGGGCTACCCTTAACAAGGACAAGACAAGGATCTCCATCACTAGCTTGTTCAGTTTGGGGATGGATGACAAAATGGAAACTTCTAAAGAGCTTATGGATGATCAACATCCTAAAAAGTATAAGGAGAGCAGCTTTAGAGATTTTCTTGATTTTCTTGCATCCAATGACATTGCTGAGGGGAAGAACTTTATTGACATGCTCAAGATCAACTACAATTAGTGCTCCTTCAAAAAAAAAAAAAATGGTGCTTAATGGTTTTATCAAATTTGAGTGCATGGATTAGTCATATTAGCTGAGAAAGAAGATTGATCTTAGAGCAGCTTTATTTGGTTGGTGGAATAAACTTCTCTAGCTAGTTTGGTTTTCTTGCATACCAATAAAGACCAGAGTGCTTGGTATATTGTACGCTTTCAAGTGAATAATTTGTAAATACCTTTTCATATATATATATATATATATATATATATATATATATATATATAAGAAAATGATTAACCTTAAATCAGTTTACCACATTTTACAAATAATCCTAATTATTATAGGGTGAACTAATGTAGACTATGCAACTAGTGAGATGATGTTACGTGAAACAATGCCCGTATATCCCGTTCCCTTGGTGTGTTTGGTTTAGATAATGGAAATGAAACATATAAAAATAAAAAAGAAAATTTTAAATTAAAATAGAATTGCAAGAGATGTGAGATTCATATGAGATCCATATAATTTTTTCTCTATTTTCTGCTTTCCACCTCAATCAAACACACACTTTATGTCACCAGCTCTTCCACTGCTAGGATGATGCCTACGTGATACAGCCATTTGACACATCATTTTGATTTTTTTTTCTTTTTTCAATGTACTGTGTATTTTATTCTTATTTTCATTATTTTATGTATAGTATATTTTTTCTTTATTAATAAATTATCTAATTTATTTCTTATTTATATTACACTATTTATGTATATTAATATTTCTATTTTGTACTAATAATTGAAAAATTATTTCTTGTTAATAATTGTTGTCAACCACCATCATTAATCACCCAATATTTACAAGTAATATATGTATGGGGAGTAAAGATATTTTAGTAAAGTTATTTCAATAAGTAACATGTTTATTGCTGTTCTTAATTTGTGTAAAAAAAAAACCTTAAAAATTAATCATTTTGAAATTGAGGGAGTAGTATATAGCTTTTACTCACAATAATTGGATGTTGTAGGTACAGACTACTAATTTACCTTTTACCTATAATTGAAGGTTGTAGGTACAAGTTAATGCTTTCCACCTTTGGTTGGAGGTTCTAGTTTACTTTGGTTGTAGCTTTTTAAAGAACCGGTGTGGCCCATATCAATTTTTAGAAACCATCGTTGATGTAGCGTCATAGAATGAGGTTTTTACAATAGTGCTACACATATTAACGTTGCTTTTCATCTCTCAACATTTCAGCATTATCAAGCATCCAAGCAAGGATCACTAAGGACTTTCTTAGCTTGTAATGTGTATGGGCTACAACAAAACATTGGTTTTTCTTCTATTCAAAGCATCTAAGAGTATGTGAGAAAAAATGAAACAATCATCAACTCTATCTCAACAAAATGATTAGGTAATTGAACCCAAAGTTCCTTCACATCACAAGACCACTTACTCATCTTCACCTATGTCCCACACTTATTTACTTTTTTTCACAACTTTAACACTGTGAGACAAAGGCATGCCACACATTTTCATCATTTTTTTAATAGTTTAACTAACAAGGACACTAGAAATTCCCTTGGGGTAACCTCATTTTGTCACTTTTTGGTGTTTAATTGACAAGACACCCCAAACTTAATGTAAAATACTATTTCTCAATTTCCTCTCTTAAGTTTAAGGGTTCATGCATAAAAAAAGTTTAATTTGGATCACAGAAGGTGCAAAGGATTTTTTTTATTCACAAGAGACAAGGATTTCTAGCTAGTGGCTTAAAACAACAAATATGACCTTGATCATTTACAAGCTTAGTATGAAAAATAAAGGAATCAAAAGACTCAATAAATTCAAATTTTCCAGAATCAACGATGTCACTCAACATATAAACAATAATTCGTCACCAGATTAGGTATCATCAAGTAAAGAAAGACATCATACAAACATGCCACACACATTATCCGCACTAGAAAGACACAGAATTTAGGAGTGCACCTATAGTTATGCATTAGACCAAATCACTTTCATTCATGCTTCAATATAAACAAGCAAGCAATCACTACATGGAAAAACAAAAAGCAATAAATACAAGAAAAGTAAAGGAAAAGAAATACCAACATTGGGAAGACTAGTCATCTTAGTCCTCCCCCTCATCTCCTAGTCATCGAAGGCCCATCATCACCCCCTTGGCCAATAATGTGTTGTTCACCAACTCTCTTTGGCCAACCAGCATAGGTCGTAACTCAACTTTAGTGAGGCAAGACACCCTAAACTTAGTAGAATGTTAAGTCTACAATAAAATGAGCCAAAAATGGAAAAGAAAGTAAGAGTTTTTGTTTTTAAGAAACAATAACAAATTAAAATACATATGCAAAGAAGGGATGGAATTGACACTACAAGAAAATCACGAATTAGCGAGGGAAATTTTTCCACTCTAATCCATAGCGAAGGATTAGCAAAGTAACTGTTCTCTTGCTAATTAGCGAGGGATTCTTTAAGAAAAGCTTTCTTAAGAAACTTCACTCATGAAACCTCCACCAATTTGGGAGTTGGTAGGGAAGACAAACTTCACTCCAGTCGGGGTTAGCAGCAAATTTATATTCCCTCACAAATTTATAGCAAAAGTTATTCATTATTCTAGCGACATAATCATTCTGTCACTAATCCCTTGCAAAATATCCAAAAAAAAAATTGATGAATAGAAATTAACTTAGTGAGTGAGTATTTTGTCACAAGTCCTTCACCAAATTAGTGATGGCCGATTTCCCTCGCAAATCCTTCGCAACACTGGCAAGGAAATAGTCCCTCACAATTCCTTCGCAAAACTAATTAAATATTTTAGCAAGGGAAATTCCCTAGCAAGATCTTGTTGAAAATTGAAAAAAGAAGACTTAATGTCACTTTTGATTCATTAAGTTTTACTTTTGTTTCATTTTGGTACATTAAGTTTTAAAAATTTTATTTTGATCCTTTATGATTTCAAAAGTATTCTTTTGATACTTTTTTCCTATTTTTGTTTATAACATTTAACTTTATCAATGTTTTAAATTTTGAAATAATTAATTTAATATAGTAGTGGTTAAAAATTGCCACTACCTTTATTTTATTTTAAAAATTATGATCTGGTGATTGTTCTTCATCATCATTGAGATTGTTCTTTGTTGGTTTGATTGTAATTTTAAAATATTAATTATTTATACATAGTTGCAGTTTTTAGTTGCTGTTAATTTTAAATTAATTATTTTAAAATTTAAAATTTGGTCATATATATAAGAAACAAAAAATACAACATTTTATTGGTCTTAATTATAAGAAACATGTGACTTATTTATTGCTAAATTTCATTTTTATCCCTAATGATTACTCTATTTTTCCCCATGAAAGTGGGTGTATTTATTGAGCTATCAACAAAATAAGGCACACTCATTGGTTAAAAAATATCTTTTGAAAAATAATTTTATCTTAAATCATTTACTGACTTGGGTAGTCTTTGGAATAAAATTAAAATTTATGAAAAATTAATTAATTTAACTACTTTTATTGATTTTGATGAATTAGATAATTATTTCTTATATAACATTGACATTGTTCGATCGCAAATTCCTTCCAAGTTATGTTCATGTTCTTAAAATTAAATTATTTATTTAGCATGAATTAATAAAAATAAACTCTTATTTACATAAATTATTACTTAAAAAAGCTAGGAATTAATAGCACTAGTATTTAAAATCATAATTTAAGAAATTGTACATATATTTAAATATGTATTAGATGAAAATATAATTATAATATTATGTTATATTGTTATTATTTTATATTTTACATACTATATATTTCACTCATAATAATAATTTATTGTTTATATTTTTTAATTATATTTTCTTCACATATATAATAACACTTAATTCTCAAATTCAATTTTCACCCTCTAGTCTTTTTATATTTGTCTCCATTAGTTTTCTTAAAATTAAATGTCTTGTTATCATTTTTCTCACAATTCATGAATACCACCACTTACGAATTTCCAGGTTAAGTGTGTTTGATTTAGGATAATTTTGGGATAGATAACATATATATTAGGAAATTTTTTAGAAAACGTGTGGGTGAGGATAATGCACATTAATAAAATTTGATTTGGTTTGTGGATACAATTATCAATCCTTAAAAAGATCCGACATTACAAATTGATATAAGTATGGGGCCTCTCATAGTATGGAGTGGGTTGAAGACAAACTAGGAAAAAGGTGTTGTGTAGGTGCATGAAAAATGAGAAGTTCTTGATAGGTTTAGCTTGGAAGGACACATGAATGAATCAAATATACATATAAATTAGAGTGATTCAAAGGTTGTGCAATTGTGGGATTATAAGGTTTTGGGATGAGTGACTTTGAGGAAGTTTTCTTAGAAACATAAGAGTAAGGACAAAGTATGTAGAAAAGACTTGTGTTAAAGGTGGCTTAATGCTATATTAAACATATTTGATTTGGAGCAATTTTGGAATGAATAACATCTTGAAAAATTTCCTAGAAAGCATTTGAGTGAAAACAAAACACACTAACTTTTAAGAGCCCAACGTTACACTAACCTATATAAATTACAAGTTAAACTAATTGTGTACATACCCATGGTCACTTCCCAACTCTATTACATATATCACGAAATTTAACACTTTGATTTTGATTTGCTAGTTTTCCCTAGATGCCGACATTTGTAGGGATTCGGTAAAGGTTAATTTTTAGTTGTCCCTAATATATATAAATATATAGAAAATGTCTCCAACTAGTATCTCAATCATTGAACATCTCAAATTAGTGAAAACAATACTTATACTCAGATTTGTCCAGCATATAGACAGCTTTGACATGTTTTACCAAAATATTCGCCAAATATTCTAGGGATCTCTAAATATTATGGGACCAATTCTATTTGAAATATAATACAAGAATATAGAGGACTAAAAGTTTTAATCTAATATGAAAGGGGAAACACCACGAGAATTTTAAACACAAGACAGAATCTGTCCAGCAATTCAGCCAAGAATAGTAGTTCCATTTCAATTGCTTCACTCGACACGGTTATACCTATGGCATAGGACTTTTGATGAGTCAAAAGTATAAACTTTAAGGTCTTATTAACACAATGGAACAAGTAAAAGTGATGTTTCTAGGGATACACAAGTCTTAGGTTTATATGACAAGGGTTGCTCATACGCAGTTTTATACAAAAACCAACTTGAACATGTCTTACAGGAAAATTTGCTATAAATTCGAGGATTGTCTAAATTAAGTGAGATCAAAAGGATTTGCAACATCAGACAGATATCTTCAAAATATTAAGGAGACTAGACTAAATCCATGAGGTTTAATTGTAAAAAAAAAATTGTGAAGACATACCTGGAGTTTGGCTAATTTTCAGCATGTAGACTTTACATATTGTACTCTAACGTTCTAATTTTATGACCATAACCAATTAGCTTATATATAGAGACTTTCTTGTCATACTATAAAAGATTGAGAATGAGTGTAACGCCCCTATGCATCCGGTTCATTAACATTGATTTATGATCGTTAAGCGCAACAATTATCACAGATAATTAATTTGGAAGCAATAAACAAAATGATGTCATCAAACGTCATTAACAACACTTACTGTACATCATATATAGTGAATTCTCATAATATACAATGTATATATTAAAACTGTACATATCCCTCTCAGGGTACAAACTAATAGGCATAAATCAAAAGATAGAGCCAACATGCTCTCAACTCTATGCCTAAGGTTCCCACAAAACCATATCCCTCTACTCGAGCTTCTTGCCCTGGGATCTATCAGCCACTCCCTGAGTATCACCTGCAAAACATAATCCCCAACAGGGGTGAGATAACAATCTCAGTAAACTCAGGGTCCTTGGAGGTCTTTCCTCCCCCTGGTTCACTTCCATGCATATATATTATTTGCTTGAGGAAACTACATCCATTTATATGGGCCCATTTCTCATCAGGACTTTCTCAGACATATATACATTCTATTCTATTCTACTGGCCAGAGAAATTTCATCAATCAACACACATAGCCTCAATCCATGTATATCAAGTACATGTTTTCAATCAAAATAGTAACACACAATTTCAATATACATGCATCAATTCATACAATAACCATCACTCCCTCTCGAGTATGGTGGAACACAATCAAGGGGAAACACTCCCAAGAACAAAGAGCTTACCTGCTCTCAGCGGACACCTGCTTTCCTGGCTTCATGGTCAAAACCACCAGCAATATCTGTATCACGCCCTACACAAGGCATACAAACAATCAATCAATAACGGTCCTCAACCGTTAGAATGAAAGGAAATGTTATTCCTTTCCATTAAAATCTCTCTGTTCTCTATCTTAGGGTTATCAAAGCTAACCACCTTATAGCCGATTCACAGACCCTCAACAGGATCTATCTCAGCCTAACCAAAGTACTAGAGTCCCTCTAAGACTCTGCATAAGCTAGTTCAAAGCATACCATTGCTTAACCACTCTATATCTCAAGAATAACCAAGTTATTCAAAACAATCAATCCATCACTTAATCACCTTCTATACGGTCTCCTGAACACTTTTAGTAAAAACCCCAAGCGATGCTACTTCCTCTGCCCCCATCAACAGCTGCTATGGTGGCGGCGAAGCAGGTGATCCCATTCTCGGAGCTGGAGAGGCTGAATTGCATCGGAAGTGGGAGCGGCTGGGCGGTGTACATGGTGGTCTACCGCTCCAACAAGCGGGTGTACACGCTGAAGGTGATAAACAATCACCACGAGGAGTCAGTGCAGTGGCAAATCCACCAAGAAATCCAAATACTCTGCCACTTTGGCACTACTGGCGCCAGAATTTTAGTCGTCGCTAAATTTGTCGCTAATTCCGTCACTAACGCTTTTTGCGACAGAATTTTGAAAATTTAAACTTTTGTTTCTTTCTTTTTATTTTATTTATTTAGCCTTGGTTATTATATTGAGGCAATAGGCATAATCATCCTTTCAAATGCTCATTAAATAAGATCCAGCAATCACAGAACTACAAGTATAATTATGATCTCAAACATAGTGTATAAGCCCAATAGTTTGGAAGAGACCTGTTGATGGAACAATAAAAACCAACTTTGATGCTTATGTCTGAGAATCTCAAGGCACTTTCTTATACAATAAAAAGAAAAGACATTCTTCTTGTGATCACTTATAATGACTATTACATTCTATGCTCCTTGAGTGAAATGTTTTTTTTTTTATTTCCGAAATTTTATTTTCAATATACTTTTGTTTTTATAATGTGAAAAAAAAGTGTCTATAAGTATTGTTTATTTATAAAAGTTTTTGAAGGATTATATTGTCAAAAATAAAAAGAATTTTCTAATTTATAAAAAATAAAATAAAATTCAGTTTCGAAATAGGTTATCTTCTCGCTTTAAAAAAACTGTTGTTTAAGTATGTGTTATTAAATTGATATTTTTTTATTTATTTTCTTAATTTTGTTTTCAATATTTTTTACGAGATGTTAAATGAATGATCTCCATAAAAGTGATTATAGTGAAATAATGAGGTTGTTTGGGTGTAAGTTTCTCTAGAAGCACTTCTAAAAGAAGAAAGTAAGAAGAAAAAAATGAAATGATCTTCTCCATAAGCTAAAATGAGTTTTTCATTAGCTAATTTGTAGATGTCATCTCATATTTTAGAGAAGTTATATTGGTGAGCTTCTAAAAATTAGCTAATGGAGAGTTTATTTTTGCTTATGAAAAAAACTCATCATTTTTTTTCTTCTTATTTTCTTTTATTAGAAGTGATTCTAGAAAAGTTTACTCAAACAGGCCCTATATGAGTTACTTTTAATAAAAATAATTTTATTATTATTATTATTTGAATTTTGTTATACCTAATTTTATTTGTTCATACAAGTTTCCTTGATTTTAGGAAACAATATTACAAAAAATAAGTTTATAGTTGTATTGAAAATTAATCACATTCAATTATTTTTATTATTTTAATTTTTTATAGATCTTTTATTACTTTTTTCTATTAATAAATAAGTACACAAAGCCCTTGCTGTAGACACACAAAGTACAAGGGCCTCACTATATGATTATCCTATTCCACGTTCCCTACAAGCTATTGGATTAGTAATCCAATAAGCTAGAGAATAAATCTCTTAGAGTGTGTTTGGATAGAGAATTTTAATGGAGGAAAATAATTTATTAGAGAATTTAAAATTCTTTAATCTAAAATTCATTGTTTGGATATTTTTATATGAGGAATTTAAAATTTTGAAATTTTAAATAACTAAAAATGTGGAATTTTAATTTCCTTATAAAATGTGAGAAATTGAAATTTTCTTTTGCCACTGACGTCCTCAGCGTCGTCGCAAGGACATGATGCTGCCGCAACGGGACACCATTCAAGCGATGCTACTTCCTCTGCCCCCATCAACAGCTGCTATGGTGGCGGCGAAGCAGGTGATCCCATTCTCGGAGCTGGAGAGGCTGAATTGCATCGGAAGTGGGAGCGGCTGGGCGGTGTACATGGTGGTCTACCGCTCCAACAAGCGGGTGTACACGCTGAAGGTGATAAACGATCACCACGAGGAGTCAGTGCAGTGGCAAATCCACCAAGAAATCCAAATACTCTGTGACGTGAACAATCCCGAACGTGGTGAAGTACCACGAGATGTACGATTGGAACAACGAAATCCAGGTGTTGCTGGAGTTCATGGATGAAGGGTCGCTGGAGGGAAAACACATCCCGTAGAAGCAGCAGCTGACAGATTTGTCTCGACAGATTTTATGGGGGTTGGCGTACCTGCACTGACGGCACATCATGCATATGAACATCAAGCCCTCGAATCTCCTGATAAACTTGCGGAAGCAGGTGAAGATCACTTACTTTGAGGTTGGTCAAATTCTAAATCACACAAAATTTTGAAAATAAAGAAATTTAATTTCTTTATCCAAATACAGAATTTTGAAAATGAAGGAATTTCAATTAAAGCATTTGAAATTCTTAGAATTTAAAATTCTTTAGAAATTAAAATTGCCTCATCCAAACAAACTCTGAAGGAAATTAATTGAAATTTAGGGAGAGGGGATTTTGATATGATAGAGGTTTAGGAGGAAGAAACGCAAATCTCTTATTGAGCCCATAAAGAGAGAAGGGGAAGAAGAGAAAAACTCATAACATAACCCATACCTAATATCGTGAGAGATGATGCATGTGTGAGTAGGGGTGGGCATGGATTGGATTTTTAAGAATCCAATCCATATCTATTTAAATGGATTGGATTTTAAATCTATATTCATATTTTTTTAAAACAATTTAGATTCAAGATCCAATCCATTTAAGTGGATATGGATTTGGTCATATCCAATTTATATCCATTTAAATGTTATAAGAATTTTTTTTTTACAAATTTTAGTAATTAAATGCTAAAAAGTTAAAACTTAATACATGCTCATTTAAGAGTTATTTTCAACCGATCTTGGTCAAAACTATTTTTGATAAATCTTGGTTAGTGTATTTTTGGCCTACCTCAACTAGGGAAATTTCGATCGACATCAATCCAGATATTTTTAGATCAACATCAACCAAAACTATTTTTTGGCTGACATCAATTAGTGCATTTTCGATCAACATTGGTCAATGGTGTTTTTGGTCGATCTTAGGTATGGTTAATGCTGGTCAGTGATAATTTTTTGCTCGACATTGACTAGGGTTTTTTTATCAGCATTGACTGTGACTAGTTTTTTGTCGACGTTGATTAGGATTTTTGTGGCGAACATTGGTAAAGTTTTTTTAGTCGATGTCGGTCGTTGATATTTTTGGCCAACATTCCTCATGACTATTTTTTGGTAGACGTTGGCTAGGTTTTTTTGCTGACACTGGTTGAAACTATATTCTTGTTGGCATCAACTAGGATTTGTTGGCCAACATTAACCAGGACTATTCTTTTGGTCGACGTTAGCTACAGATATTTTTTATTGACATTAACTAGGATTTTTTCGATCAGTGTCAATTAGAGGAATATTTTGGCCGACGTCAGTTAGGTTTGTTTGGCCGATGTTGACCAAAAAATAGTTTCACCTAACATCAACCAAAAATACCTTAGTCAATGTTGAGCAAAAAACCTACCTAACGTCGATCAAAAAATAATCTTGACAGACATCGACAAAAAAATCATAGCTAATGTCGAGCAAAAAATAATCTTGACTTAGGTCGGTAAAAAAGACTTTGGATGACGTTGGCAAGAAAAATCCCGTACCAAGAATTAACAAAAAAATTGTCTCAATCGATGACAGCTTAATAACATCATCAGTTGACGTCGACCAAAATAATTCTAAAGACATCTACCAAAAAATGTCTCGTAGCGAAGTTGGTCGAAAAAACCTAGTCGTCATTGTCCCAAAAATCACTACCAACAAAACATGATTTAGGGACCAACAAATATGGTCGCTAAATAGTTAAGTTTCGTCGTTAAAACACTTGGCTACCGAAATGGCGACTGAATTTAGTGCATCGCAAAAATTCGTGTCGCTATGATCTTAGTCACCAAATTCTATTTCAGTTGCTATTTAGAAACTGACATATTTTTGGTCGCAATATAATAAAATTCGGTCACATCCTATTTGGTTACTATCCATAACCAAAAAAGGGAGTCGCTAATTTAGTCGCTAATATGTAAAAATTTTAAACATAATAAATTAAACTAATGTTAGGTCGTTATTAAATAATTAATTTTGTAATAAAATTTAGAAAAATTTCCTTCCAGTAGCTAATTCAGTCGCTATTTATTATATTATTTTAGAATGATAACACATTTCAGTTGCTAATTCGGTCGCTATTTAATATTTAATTTTTAAATATAAAATAAATTAGACATACGTTTCTATCACAGATTTGGTCGCTAAAGGAAAGTATGCTTTATTTTTTCTTTTTTCATATGTTACATTTTGACCTGCTTAATAAGTATCGATTGTAAATATAATTTTTAATTAAATTATATAATCAAAATTATAAATAAAAGTGGACATTCATAATGTGTAAATATATCTAATAATACTTATAATTAAAAGAATGATAAAGTGAAAATGTTTAATAAAATGAAAGGTCAAAGTTTAATAAAGTTTAAATTCAAAACTAACATGACATAATCAAACTAAAATAAACTATAACTTGGAGTCAATGGTCCTTTGACATGTCATGAGGACGATCAACGTGAGCATCGTCAACATGGTGCTCAGTTCCATCTGTTGTGGTAGTCGATGGACTAGGAGCTGGCATGATAGATTGAATATGCAAGTGTTGTGATATAAGCTGCATTTGCTAATTTTGTTGACGAAATTGCTCACGTTGCTCTTGCATCTGTTGCTCATCTCTTGACTTTGGTGGTCATGATTCTCCATTAGCTACATCATCTTTTCCTCAAGTGTCTTCTCCTTATCTGCCTTTGCCATAAGCTCAACATTCAATTTAGTAATTGTCTTATGCATTTCCTCTATTTAGTCTTCCATAGGGGAGCAATAGAAGTAGATGGAGCTAATTTTGAGCAACTAAACCTTATGTCAGGGGAATCCTGTGTAGATATGCCTTCCTTTGCAGAATGTCGTAAGATTTTGTCTCGACGATGTTGATATTTCTCCTACAATATAAAGTGAGATATGAATATAAATTATTAAATGTGTAGACATATAAGGATTAATATTCAAGAAAATCACCACTAATATAGAAAAAAAATTTGACTTTAATCTATTATAGTAGGCTTCAAAGTTTATACTAGTCAATCACAAACATTTAACATTAGCTAAAGAAAAGCAAATCAAGATGTGTAAATAATTTCAAGAGATATTAACCAAAGGTACGAGCTCATTTATAATATCAACCACAATATATTAAATAAAGTGATATAATTAGAAAAATAACTTACAGCAAATTTGCAGGACTTATCATTGACCCATTCTCCCGACTTCAATATTTCTTAGTTTTCTCCATCACCTCCCAAGTAGTTGGTGGTTTTTGAAACTCCTTTGACTACATAAATTTAAAAAGTTAAAATTGTAAAACATTTTAATTAATTACATTGAATTGAAAATCAATATATATATATATATATATATATATATATATATATATATATATATATATATATAT
>QARZ01040887.1:14964-54086 GCA_013407115.1 Glycine latifolia
TTAGGCTTTTGAACTACCAAAGGTTCAGGCTGTTGAACAATGGCTTTGCCCTTTTGTTGGTGAAGGATTAAAGGAGTTTGGGATAGATTTTTGATCATGGTTGCTAGGCTTTCATTATCTTCATCTTCAGAAGCAATGTCAGCCCATGTTTTGGATGGAAGGCCTTTTGGAAGTTGAGAAAGAACCTGTTCCTGAAGGGCCAAAAGGGTTTGGATTGGCATGGCATAATTTGCCTTTGTTTGGGATTGAGGTTTGGATTTCTGAGTGGAAGACTCAGCAAGGGATTGGGGTAATACCCGGGTAGATGACCCAGACTGGGTTGATGACCCAGATTTTGATTATTTTTTGGAATCTTCTTCCGGTTTGGATCAAGATCTAGATCCTGTGTGGGTGATTAAACCAGCCACGACCAGTCTAGGTTTAGTGCTTCTATCTCTTCCCCTTCCTCGTGAGGAGGAAGATGATTTTACTTAGTCTGGCATGAGACAAAATCACTAGTTTCTCCCCTGTAAATAATCACGAGTAAGATAGCCAGGAAGAGAGTTTAAAGTACCTTTGAGAAATTCTATTTCAAAATCAAAGATACTCAAAATAGCTTGCCATTGGGCAAAAATCTGTTTTGATGCAAGGTTTTTAACATCTTTCTGTAAAATCTCTTTTGCTGATTTACAATCAACACAAACTAAAAACCTTTGATTAAGCAAGTCAGATTGAAATTTTTAAATACATAAAACAATTGCTAAAACTTCTTTTTTAACTGTGGAATAATTCTGCTGGGTAGGGTTCCAATGTTTTGAAGTAAACACAATTATTTGTTCTTTGCCATTGACAGACTGTTTAAGGATGTCAGATTCAAGAAGCTGAAGCTAAAGAATCAAGGTTGATGGAAGCTATTTTGCTTTGATATTTTACATGTCCACTCAATATGATGGCATTTGTAATTTTGGTTAAAGCTTGGTTCATGAGTTAAATCCTTATAATCCTCTGCAGCTATTTAGTAAGTCATGCATTCATACATTCATATTAGAATGTGCAAATAAATAGGATTACATAAGTGCATCTAAACAAGTATAAAATGGTTTTACACTGCTTTAATCGATTACTTGAGTCAAATAATCGATTACTAGCTTGTTTGGATTTCTGGAAAATGATTTAAGAACAGTTTAATCGATTACCATTTTCTTGTAATCGATTAAATAGGCTTGACACAGATTTGGAAAATCACTGGTTTAATCGATTATCTGATTAAATAATCGATTACTTAAGCCATCTGCATAATATAGCACAGCATGATCAACTGGTTTAATACCAAATAATCATAATCGATTAAATATGCTTTGTAATGTTTTAGTCATGTTCTGGCGTAATCGATTAAATTGGATTATAATCGATTACCTCTGCTTGTTAAAGAAAGTATGTCATTCTGGCGTAATCGATTAATTGGTGAAATAATCGATTATTATGTTCGTTCAAGATTTCCAGAATTGTGATGAACAATTTAATCGATTATTAAGACGAAATAATTGATTACCACTAGTTAAATAATCGATTACCATAACGAAATAATCGATTACAGTCTGTTAAATAAGTTTTTTTATAAATAGAAAAGTTGTGTCATTGAAAATTAACACATTAGAAAGAGAGCACTCATTCCTACCATAGGTTTTACATTCTCTAAAAGTTCAAAAAGATTTAAAAGTCAGAAATTAGAGAGTTGTTCAAGTGTGTTAAAATCTACATGGATGCTTAGTCAAAGAACTCATTGTGTGTGATCATTCATGCAAGTTTGTGATAAAAGAAGATTCAAGAAAGCATGTTAGACTTCATCTCAGGTTGATTAATTCGTACATATCATTTTAGCTGCAAAGGGAAATGAGGTGATACCTTTCTTGAACCTTAAGCTTTTGTATTTTTTGTTTTACTTGTTCTAATCTTTGTTGATTTTCCATATAACATTTGGGGGTTCTTTAAAGCATATCTAGAAAGGGTTTTCCAGGGGTAGAACAGAGAGGGGATCTCTGGTTCTTGGTCTTTTGAGAAATCTAGGAAGTGGATTTTGAGTTTTGCCTAGGATAGGTGAAAGAGACCTTGTTGCTTGCTTGTAAAGAACTAAGATTTGTTATAGTGGAACTCTAACCTTGTTTGGGTTAGAAGATAAACTGGATGTAGCCTCCGGGGTTGAGAGGTGAACCAGTATAAACTTTTGTGCATTTAAGTTTCAGTTTATGTTTCATTGAATTCTTGGGATATTCAATTTGCTTATCATTCAAACTTTGACTTTGCTCAAGAGTTAATTGATTGTGAAGAAGATTGTTTTCTAAATTGGTTTGGTTTAAGATATGATCCAAATAAATTCTTCCGCTGTACATTGTTTTGTAATAAAATATTGAAAAAGGAGGCAAAACCAATTCACCCCCCTTCTTGGTTTATTGGATTGGGTATTCATTGTATTTTCAATTGGTATCAAAGCTGGTTCTTGTAATTTGCTCAAGATCTTTCTCAAATCTTTGACAATGAATGCTAATCAAATAACATTCAAGGAGAGTGCTTCTTTGAATAGACCACCTTTGTTTGAAGGAGAACACTTTAGTTTTTGGAAACACAGAATGCAAATCTTCATCCAATCGAATGATCCGGGTGCATGGAATTGTATTGAGAAAGGTTCTTTTATTCCTACCAAAGTTATTAATGGCAATTCAATACCAAAAGAATGAGATGAAATGTCTGAAATAGAAAAGAAATTAACTCAATATGATTTCAAAGCAAAGAATATGATAACTTCTGCATTATCTTCTGATGAATTTTTCAGGACTGTTAGGTGTAAAAGTGCCAAGGAAATGTGGGAATTACTTGAAGTCACACATGAAGGTGTTGCGACATGGCAAGTGCACCGATCGTTCCAAGTAATAAAGTGATAAGAAAGTATCGTCTCCACGAGGATTGAGGCACTAATATCAATTGTAATTTATGATTCTTAATATTGGAGAAGGAATGAAATTGTTGAAAGAATTGGATTGTAGTTTGAATTTAATTCTTGTAAATAACAGAATATTAAAAACAATGTAATTTAAATGTTGATCAAGACTTAAGAATAATTATGGCAAAGCACAATCACCGCAGTTCACTCTATGTAATTGAATTGATAATTTAACTCTATTTAATGTAATTATTCAGACTTATGCTTTTCTAATATAGTTAAACCCTGATTCCTCGGTCATTTAACCCTTTAACCTAAGCTAAGAATCCTAATCCCTTAGTAATTCCCTTTAGATTAAGCATGAAGATAGCATAACAAGAATCTGCAGTCCTTTATCCCTATCCCTAGGTAATATCGCAACTGTCACTCTACTGCGTTCAGAAACTAAAACCCCAATATTCTTATTGTGAATTATAGCCCTAAGTAACCTAATAGATTGATCAAGTCTAATTAGATATAATAATAGAAGCATAAAGTAGAGTAAAACAATTATAAGAAACTTTATTAAACTCAATTCAAGAAACACAAAGTTCACACACATTGGCTTTTGGCTAAACCATAATTACAAAGGATTTAGCCAGACATAATGATGTCTGGCCTAATACAATGTGAAGAAGCTAAGGTATGCAAAGTCACAAACCCCTCAATCTTTCCTCCTTCTTGTTCTTCTTGCTTCTTCTTGGCCTTGAATCTTTTTCCTTTGATCTTGCCTTCTTTGCTCTATTTTTTAGTGTATAATTGATACCTAATGTGTCCTACCTAGGTTCTATTTATACCTAGGTTATAAAACCCTAAAAACCCATCATTCTTATGTTATCTTTAAGCTAATTCTGAAATCCCGTGGCGTCCACGCGACTAGCGCGAGTTCTGGAGCGACTAGCGCGAGCCTCCAGTGATGCTGGCGCGAATGACGTGGGTTTGGCGCGACTGGCGCGAGACTCCAGTGCTGTTGGCGCGAATGGTGTGGCCCTGGCGCGGTTAGCGTGAAACCTCAGCTTCAGTTGACTCTTTCTTTTGCTTCTTTTCTTGCTTTTCTTGACTCTAAATATCAAAATAGCATAGAATCACTGATAAACATAAAAGTAATAAATTTTACACTTATTCTAACATTTATTCACTATATTCTTCCTATTTTCCTAATAAAACTATCCTAAAAACTATATATGCTAACAACATATCAGAAAGAACAAATGATGTGAGAAGATCAAGGAAACACACTCTCATTCATGAATATGAAATGTTCAAAATGAGAGATGATGAGAACATCTCACAGCTTCAAACTAGATTCACCCACATTGTGAATCACTTGCTTGGACTAGGGAAAACCTTTGATGTGGAAGAACTGAATATCAAAATTCTCAAATGTCTAACAAGAGATTGGCAACCTAAAGTCACAGCAATTAAAGAGTCAAAGGACTTATCAAAAATGTCAATGGCAGCTATGTTTGGTAAGCTTCTTGAATATGAGCTTGAATTATCTCAACTAACTCTTGGTGAAGATGCAGATAAAAAGCACAAAAGCATAGCATTAAAAGCTATATCTTCAAAGACTGGTAAAGAAGATGATTCAAGTAATGATGAGGATGATGAAAGCATGAGTCTCATGGTAAGGAAATTTACCAAATTTCTAAGGAAGAATAAGAGCAGAAAGCAGCCTTTTCAAAAGAAAAGAAATGACAGCACAAACAGAAATGCCAACTCCTCCTCCATTACATGTTTTGAATGTGGAAAGCAAGGCCACATAAAATTAGAATGTCCATCATTAGCAAAGAAATCACAAGCTTAAAAGAGACCAAAAAGGGAAGGAAAGCCTAGAAAAGCCTACATAGCTTGGGAGGATAATGAATCCACAAGTTCTGAATCCTCCTTAGAAAAAGAAATTGAAGCTCAAATATGCCTTACTTCTACCATTTGTGAAGAAGAAGAAGAAACATCAAGCACAGAATCTGAGGTATATTCTGATTATGATAATGCAATTGATGCTTTTCATGAGATGCATAATGAAGCTCAAAAACTAGCAAAAGCAAACAATAAGCTTAAAGGTGACTTAATGGCATGTATCCAAACTTGCAGAATTGCAAGAAGCATTTTGTAAATTGAATGAGGAACATAATAAGCTTCTTTCAACTTACAAGGAAAATGGATGTACATGCACCTTATCCATCTCTAAGGTTGATAAATACAATGAATTGCACAAGGAATTTGATGAATATAAGCTGAGCAAAGAAAAAGAAAACATGATGTTGCAAACTAAAATTAGTGATTTGGTTGATTTACTAAGAAAATTCTATAAAGGCAAATGTAACTTAGATGAATTGCTAAGTGTTCAAAAACATGCCGGTGATACTTATGGCTTGGGATATAAACATGGTGCCAAGAATAAAGGCAAAACTGTTTTTGTAACTCCAAGACATAAATATCATAAGCAGTACAATCAACCAAATTCTTATCATAAATATGCTCATGCTAAGACATTTAAATCTCCTACTTGCAATTATTGTATGTTGAAAGGTCATACATCATTTAAATGCTTTGCTAGAAGATTTTATGTTTCATATGGTGATTGTATATGGATTGAAAAAAGAAAGAAAGCAACTAACCCCTTTGGACCCAACTTAATTTGGGTACCACTTGTCTCTTCTTAATTTGACTTGTGCAGATGTGTCTTAGAGCTAAATCATCAATGTGGTACCTAGATAGTGGATGCTATAGACACATGACAGGGGACATATCCATGCTTACAAATGTAACACTCAAAGAAGGATGATATGTGACTTATGGAGACAACAACAAGGGCAGAATCATTGGACATGGCAATATTGGAGACAACTTAACCACAAAAATCAAGGATGTACTCTATGTTGAAGGGCTAAAGCACAATCTACTAAGCATTAGTCAATTGTGTGACAAAGGCTTTAAAGTCACCTTCAACAATGAAACTTGCTTGATCCATGAAGGCAAAACAGGAAAAATTGCACATGTTGGCAAAAGGAAGGGTAACATTTATGTTCTATCCATTGATCATGCATTCATACATAAGACTAATTGCTTGATGAGTAAAGTGAATGAAACATGGTTGTGGCATAGAAGAACATCAAATATAAACATGTATCATCTCAATAAACTAATAAGAAACGATTTAGTAATTGGTTTACCTAAGCTTAAGTTTGAGAAGGATAGAATTTGTGAAGCATGTCAAAGAGGAAAACAAACTAAAAAACTCTTTTCAAAGTAAGAATGTGATTTCTACTTCAAGACCTCTTGAGTTGCTTCACATGGATCTATTTGGACCTTCAAGAACTATGAGCATAGGGGGAAACTATTATGGACTTGTAATTGTAGATGATTATTCTAGATACACTTGGACATTATTCATTAAGTCTAAAAGCCAAGCATTCACAGCTTTTAAGAAACTAGCCAAAGTTATTCAAAATGAAAAAGGATGTAATATTGTTTCAATAAGAAGTGACCATGGAGGTGAATTCCAAAATTTGTATTTTGAAAAGTTTTGTGAAGATTTTGGAATTAATCACAATTTTTCAGCTCCAAGAACACCTCAACAAAATGGTGTTGTGGAGAGGAAAAACAGATTACTAGAAGAAGGAGCAAGAACTCTTCTAAATGAAACAAAATTACCTAAGCATTTTTGGGCTGATGCTGTGAGTACCGTTTGCTATACCTTGAACAGAATTCTCATAAGGCCTATTTTGAAGAAAACTCCTTATGAAATCTATAAAGGAAGAAAGCCAAACATATGTCACCTTAAAGCATTTGGCTGTAAGTGCTTTGTTTTAAATAATGGAAAAGACAATCTTGGCAAGTTTGACTCAAAAGCTGATGAAGCTATCTTTCTTGGTTATTCCTTGCAAAGTCAGGCTTATAGAGTGTTTAATAAGAGAACCTTGTGTGTTGAAGAATCTGTGCATATTGTATGTGATGAAACTAACCCTTCTTTGGAAGAAGCTTTAAGTGACAATGATGCAAAAAATAAGGAAGAAAGGCAGCAGCCTATTGAAGACAATAAGCAAGAAGAAGATGAAGCTTAATTAGAAATTAATCAAGAAGCAGATACACCTAAACACAAGGATTGGAGGACCACAAGGGATCTATCATTAGACAACATAATCGGTGAAGTATCAAAAGGAGTGTCTATTAGATCTTCCATAAGAAATCTTTGTTGTTCAATGGCTTTTGTATCACAAATAGAACCAATTAACATTGAACAAGCTTTATTAGATGAACATTGGTTAAATGCAATGCATGAGGAGTTAAATCAATTTAAAAGAAATAATGTTTGGGAATTAGTACCTAGACTATCCACTCACACACCTATTGGCACTAAATGGGTATTTAGAAACAAGCTGGATGAAAGTAGCATCATAATAAGGAACAAAGCTAGATTGGTTGCTAAGGGTTACAACCAAGAGGAAGGCATTGATTATGATGAGACTTATGCTTCGGTTGCTAGACCAGAAGCCATAAGGTTACTTCTTGCATATGCATGTATATTAGATTTTAAATTGTTTCAAATGGATGTGAAAAGTGCATTTCTCAATGGCTTTATTGATGAAGAAATATATGTTGATCAACCTCCCAGTTTTGTAGATCATCAATATCCTAACCATGTGTACAGATTGAGAAAAGCTTTATATGGACTGAAACAAGCTCCAAGATCTTGGTATGAGAGGTTGAGTAAGTTTTTGCTTGATCAATCATTCACAAGAGGAGAAGTAGATAAGACTTTGTTCATCAAAAGAAAAGACAAAGATATTCTTTTAGTACAAATCTATGTTGATGATATCATCTTTGGTTCTACTAACCATTCTTTGTGCAAGGAATTTTCAGCTAGCATGCAAAAAGAATTTGAGATGTCTATGATGGGAGAACTCACCTTCTTTCTAGGATTACAAGTCAAGCAAATGAGAAATGGAACTTTCCTTAGTCAATCAAAGTATTGCATTGAAATGTTAAAGAAATTTGACTTGGAAAGTTGTAAAGCAGAAGCAACACTAATGGCAACCTCCACATATTTAGATTCAGATGAAACTGGAAAAAGTGTTGAAGAACCCAAGTATAGAGGAATGATAGGATCACTGCTTTATCTCACAGCAAGCAGACCGGACATCATGCTAAGTGTTTGCTTGTGTGCTAGATATCAAGCCAATCCTAAGGAATCTCATTTAACAACAGTAAAAAGGATCTTCAAGTCCCTAAAGTCTACACCAAAAGTGGGACTTTGGTATCCAAAAGGTACAAATATCAGCTTAATAGGATTCTCTGATTCTGATTTTGCAGGATGCAAGTTGGATCAAAAAAGCATAAGTGGCACTTGTCATTTATTGGGAAGCTCCTTAATTTCTTGGCATTGCAAGAAAAAATCATGTATAGCATTGTCAACAGCTGAAGCAGAATACATATCAGCAGGGAGTTGCTGTGCACAAAGCTTATGGCTGAAACAACAGCTCCATGATTTTGGTGTGAAGCTTCAACACATCCTTCTTATGTGTGACAATACTAGTGTAATAAACATCTCCAAGAATCCAATCATGCATTCCAGAACTAAACATATAGAGATAAGGCATCACTTTATCAGGGATCATGTTCAGAAAGGTAACATTAGAATTGAATTTGTTGAAAGTAATAAGCAACTAACTGATATATTTACAAAGCCTTTGGATAGAGATAGGTTCTTTACATTGAGAAATATGCTTGGTATCTTGGATGAATCTAGTGTATGTTGATATACATGACTATGTTGTTTACTTGGTGATTGAAGTGTATAAATGTTGCTTGACAAACCTCAATTAAGTTAGAAATCATATGCTTGTTGTTCTCTGCTGAAGTTTGCTGTTAATATTGATAAAAGCCTGCAATAATCGATTACCATTAAAAGCTAATCGATTAAATGCTCATCTGATGCTTCTGAAAAAATGTATAAAGGCTGTTGTAATCGATTAAACCATCGATTTAATTGATTATTCACTACTCGAGTTCTTCAAGAAAACAAGTTCACACTGGAATAATCGATTACAACGAGTAATTAATCGATTACATGTATCTCTGAAGCTTTCAAATTTAGAATCAAGACTGGAATAATCGATTATTTGGTTCATCAAAGCCTGAGAACTTTGCCTCACACTGCCATAATCGATTATTTTTAACTTTAATCAATTACACTTCTTCTTCCACTTGACCTCTGTGCTACTGTAATCTATTACTCTGCATTTTAATCGATTACTTCATTCTCAATGACTGAAAATTTGAATGAAATAATCGATTACACTATGAAATAATCGATTATTTTGGTGGTTACTGCAAAATTGGACATTTTTGAAACTGCCCAACTGCATTCAAACACGATTTGATGTAATCAAAGACCATTATGGTGCAGTTATTTGGCACAACAGCTATAATTTTCAAAATTAAAACTGCCCACTTTGATGAAATCAGCCTATAAATAGAGATCTTAGTGACTTGAAAAAACTCACACCTTGCAAATCTCTTTCACCATTCTTGGTCTGAAACTTTGCTCCTAAGTTCTGAAACCTTTGTATCTTCTAAGCTCTGAAATCTGTTTCAAACTTTCTGTTCAAATTCTAAGTTCATCTCCCAAATTCACTTCCCTCTAAACTTCCAAGTATGTCAACTTCCAAAAGAGTCAAAACCTCCAAAAGAAAAGCTCAAACTCAAGGGCAATCTTCCAACCCTGTAACCAATAGACTTGACCATTGGTTCACAAATGAAGCCGATAGAATGAACTATATGAAAGGAGGATTGATGAGGAAGCTGATGGCTACAAAAAGATGGAAACTTAGAGGTATGTTGATTGATCCTCACATGAACCTTAGACTAAGGTTGAGCAACGGACCAATGACTCATGAGGATAGGCTTATCCACTACATCATTACCTACATTCTTACTCCTCGATCAACCAACCACGCACAAGCAACTGATGATGATCTTCAAATTGTCTATGCGCTGAAGAATGGAATCCAACTTAATTGGATTTATATAATTCAAGAGACTATGCAAAAATCCAAGAGATTGGTAAACTATCCTTTTCCTTATGCTATATTGATCTCACGCTTTATTGACTACTTTCAAGTAGATGTGTCCAATGAAGTGGTGGACAACACAAATGCAAGCAATAGCCAAATTAAGGAGAAGCACCTCACTAAGCTAGGCATGGTGAAGACGCCTTACGGATGGCAAATGGCTGGTCAACCAGTGCCCTTGGCTGAAGATGAAGGTGAGGAAGGAGAAGGAAATGGTAACCAACTTGGTGAAGCTGAGGAAGCTCAAGAAGAACCTGCACCATCTGAACCTCAATATTCCTAATTTGAGTCATTTTCGAGTAATTTGCTTGGATCGAATAAGCTACGCCCAATAGAGCTTAGCCAAAAGATGGATGCTTTGTTTTCCTTGCATCATGAGCATAGAGATGAAGTTAATTCTTCATTGGAAGAGCTTAAGACAAGAGTGAAGAACATGGAAGAAAAGATGTTTAGAGATGAATCTAGGGAGTAGATTAGTCTCTTAGGTTTAGCCTTTGTTTACTTATGTTTGTGTGCTTTGGTTTGCTTTGTTTTCAAGTTGTCTAAGTTTGTTTGATTGTGAAATGTTTGCTTAAATTGTACTTGGTTTAGTTGTTTTGATTAATGAAATCATTTCTATTTCCCTTCTATCCTAATGCTATTGATTTCCATTTTTGAGTTTGATATACCAAATAGGGGGAGTAGATATAATGAACTAAGGGAGTTAATGAAATAGACAAATTAAGGGGAGTAGATAAATTGAAAGATGAAATAAAATTAACAAGATGAAATACAATTGACAAGTATATGAATTGACTAAAATTAGTTGAAATGAATGAGTATTCAATTCAGGGGGAGCTTGTGTAATATGTCTAGAACTAATATGAATGAATGCTTGAGTGATTTATCATGAATCAAGATATAATAATGCTTGATCTTTGCAAAAGCTGAGAAATTTTTCAGATCAATCATTCCCTCATCAAGGTCAAAGAGTATGGTTCATTAATGAAGTATTTGGCATGCTCAAAATCAAAAAGGGGGAGATTGTTAGATTCAAGAAGCTGAAGCTAAAGAATCAAGGTTGATGAAAGCTATTTTGTTTTGATATTTTACATGCCCACTCAATATGATGGAATTTGTAATTTTGGTTAAAGCTTGGTTCATGAGTTAAATCCTTATAATCCTCTGCAGCTATTTAGTAAATCATGCATTCATACATTCATTAATAGGTTTTTAGTCATATTAGAATGTGCAAATAAATAGGATTACATAAGTGCATCTAAACAAGTATAAAATGGTTTTACACTGCTTTAATCAATTACTTGAGTCAAATAATCGATTACTAGCTTGTTTGGATTTCTGGAAAATGATTTAAGAACAGTTTAATCGATTACCATTTTCTTGTAATCGATTAAATAGGCTTGACACAGATTTGGAAAATCACTGGTTTAATCGATTATCTAAGTAAATAATCGATTACTTAAGCCATCTGCATAATATAGCACAGCATGATCAACTGGTTTAATCGATTACCAAATAATCGTAATCGATTAAATATGCTTTGTAGTGTTTTAGTCATGTTCTAGCGTAATCGATTAAATTGGATTATAATTGATTACCTCTTCTTGTTAAAGAAAGTATGTCATTCTAGCGTAATCGATTAATTGGTGAAATAATTGATTATTATGTTCGTTCAAGATTTCCAGAATTGTGATGAACAATTTAATCGATTATTAAGACGAAATAATCGATTACCATTGGTTAAATAATCGATTACCATAACGAAATAATCGATTACAGTCTGTTAAATAAGTTTTTTTATAAATAGAAAAGCCGTGTCATTGAAAATTAACACATTAGAAAGAGAGCACTCGTTCCTACCTTAGGTTTTACATTCTCTAAAAGTTCAAAAAGATTTAAAAGTCAGAAATTAGAGAGTTGTTCAAGTGAGTTAGAATCTACATGGATGCTTAGTCAATGAACTCATTGTGTGTGATCATTCATGCAAGTTTATGATAAAAGAAGATTCAAGAAAGCATGTTATACTTCATCTCAGGTTGATTAATTCGTACATATCATTTTAGCTGCAAAGGGAAATGAGGTGATACCTTTCTTGAACCTTAAGCTTTTGTATTTGTTGTTTTACTTGTTCTAATCTTTGTTGATTTTCCATATAACATTTGGGGGTTCTTTAAAGCATATCTAGAAAGGGTTTTCTAGGGGTAGAACAGAGAGGGGATCTCTGGTTCTTGGTCTTTTGAGAAATCTAGGAAGTAGATTTTGAGTTTTGCCTAGGATAGGTGAAAGAGACCTTGTTGCTTGCTTGTAAAGAACTAAGATTTGTTATAGTGGAACTCTAACCTTGTTTGGGTTAGAAGATAAACTGGATGTAGCCTCCGGGGTTGAGAGGTGAACCAGTATAAACTTTTGTGCATTTAAGTTTCAGTTTATGTTTCATTGAATTCTTGGGATATTCAATTTGCTTATCATTCAAACTTTGACTTTGCTCAAGCGTTAATTGATTGGTGAAGAAGATTGTTTTCTAAATTGGTTTGGTTTAAGATACGATCCAAATAAATTCTTCTGTTGTACATTGTTTTGTAAGAAAATATTGAAAAAGGAGGCAAAACCAATTCACCCCCCTCTTGGTTTATTGGATTAGGTATTCATTGTATTTTCAAAGGATACCACCATAACCAATGTCAGAGGCGTCAGTTTCAACAATCTTTTTGACTGAAGGATTGGGAAGGTAGAGACAAGGAAGGTTTTGGACCTGGGATTTAATTTTTTTGACAAGATCATTGTGGACATTGGTCCACGAAGGGGGTGTCTTCTCAAGATGGTCATAAAGAGGTTTGGCAAGATTACTCAGCTGAGGAAAGAAGTCAGCGACATAGTTTAAACAACCAAGAAAATGTTGGAGTTGAGTTTTTTCGATGATCTGGTCAGGAAATTTGTTTGAAAATTCAATAACATGATTGATAGGAGCGATAGTGCCCTGGTAGATATTGTGACCGAGAAAATGAATTTTTGTTTGAAAAAGATTCATTTTAGTTTTAGATAAAGCAAGACCATTTTTCTTGATTACCTGAATAAAAATGTTTATATGTTTAAAATGTTGGTCAACAGATTGGGAAAACACAAGAACATCATCAATATAAACAATAATGAAAGAGGAGTAAGGATTAAAAATGTCATTCATAATCTTCTGAAATTTTGAAAGAGCATTTTTTAATCCAAAAGGCATGACTCTCCACTCATATTGTCCAAAAGGGACCGTAAAAGTTGTTTTGTAGCAATCCCTTTCATTGATTTGAATTTGCCAAAATCCAGATTTTATGTCAAATTTAGAAAAGATTTAAGCGGAAAAAATGTGATTTAAAAGATCCTTTTTATTCAGAATCGGATAACGGATCCACTGAAGGGTTTGATTGAAGGGTTTGTAGTTGATAACCAAATGAGGAGATCCACGCTCAATTTCAGCTGGTTTGTTGGCATAAAAAATAGAACAAGACCAATGACTTTTGCTTTTCCTAATTAATCCCTTTTGCAGAAGATCTTGGATTTCATTTTGGCAATGGACAAGGAGTTCTGGTATCAGAGCCAGGTAAAAATATCAGACGAGGTTTCTACACCCTGGAGTTTGATTATGCTACGACTTCCACTTGGAGCAGTGGAAAAGGATTTCCTAGGAAAACAGACCTAAACATTTCAGATCTAGAATCTATAGTAAAGTATGACCTAGCGGTATTGAAGGGGTTAGACCTGTTAAAGGTGATTTCTACCCTTCTGAAATCATACTGCTTGACATACTCAAAGCTAGGTGTGGTTTGGGGTTTGGCTGGGGCTACTCTGTCCCTGGCCCAAGTCTGAGGGAAATTGATGACTTTTGGAATTCAACCTTGGCCTTAGTTGCATCCGTGAGAAACAAAGTGGTTTCTCCAGTCTTCTTGGGTTTGAGGACTCTAGACATGCATGAGCTCATTACCTTGTACTGAACTTGATAGATGATATTAACAGGGATAGATCCAGCCTTCATATCAAGACCATAAAGCTGGACATCTAAGGTTAAAACATCTAGAACGTTGGCATCCTCAAGGCTGACAACCCAATCAGGGTAACAATTGAAATAGATTGGTCCATTACTAAGGCTGGTCTCTACGGTGCCTAAGATGGAGTCTGTAAACTGATTGTGACGGGAGTCTCTTAAGTAAAAGAATTGAGGTGTTTAATCCTTCTATACCTAAAGGTTTAGCAGCAACTTGAACACAACCAATATGCAAAAAGCTATATTTTTGTTTATGAAGTTTTAAAGAACTGTTTGAAAGAAGTTTAATTTCATCAAAATTAGATTTAAGACGTATGTTAGTCTCAATGGTTCGGATTATAAAATCAGATTTACAAAAATATCTTCTGTTAGGTTTGTAAAGCTTGCTTTTCTGGAATCTTGGGAATCTTCCAGTCATCCAAATCTTGATTAATATCCTCAAAAGAAACTTCTTCTTTGAAAATATTGCGGTTGGATTTGATTAAAGCATTTTCTGCTTGGGAGGGATTGAAAGAGGAGAATGAGGGTTGAGAAGATTTGAAAGAGAGGCGAGAGGAAAAGGTGCGGAAAAGAGACATAGAGAAAAGATCATAAAATAGTCCCCTGATATCATTGTCATCCTTTGGTTCTATAAAAACATAAAGATAGATCTGGGTTAAAATTTACCTGCTGAGCTATATTCCATACTTTTTTTTCTCTTAACTAAAGCCAATGAATTTCAAACAAAAGTTCAGATCTCGCGTTCCAATAATTTGTAGGATTTACTGCCCTTATCTCAACGGGATTTACAACCCCAGCAACACCAAATCGGAACTTTCTCCGCTTATCATGCTATCCAGTTAAGACATAAAAGTACTTAAAACATTTACAAAAGCATTAAAAGAAATGTAAAGTTATGTCTGGATAATAGTTCAGATAAGTAAAAGAAAAACCAGATCTAGCCATATATTCCTACTTCCCCGTATGGGTTTAGAAACCTCATCTTCGAGTCCTCAACCAGTCTATCAACAGGAAAACCACAAAGAAGAGTCTAGATCTATCCCCTCTCCAACCTTTTCATCTATGCAAGATTATGAGGTTATCCATGATTAATAAGACCTGCATAGATTATGAAGCCCTTAAGCTAGATTTCGACTCTGAGGAAATGACTCCTCAAAGAGAGTGGTTTCTTAGCCATTATAGGGACAATAGAAAAACCCAAATTAGGGAAGAGTACTATTCTTTCCTTAACCAAGTCCAAACCCAAATCATTTTATTTGATTGGTTTAAGTCTTATGCAGCTTATCATTAGATAGATTACCCTTTCCTAGAACCAAACACCATTAGTGTTATCACTAAGTATGACCTTAAGGATGACCAAATAGTTAGATCTGAGTCCCCTCCATCAACCAAGTTTATCCTTCCTAATGTTAGGAACGAAAAACATGACCACATTTATGCCTCACCTTTTAAGTCCAAAGATGAGTCTGAACCCATAACCTCCAAAGACCTTATAGAACCTTTTAAGAACCTTATAGAACAATCCAACTATACCAACAAGTACCTCTAGTCCATAGGGGGAAAATTAGGAGAAAAATTCAATCTTAGTTTAGAAGCCAATACCTCTTCTGCTAAAACCAGTCAAACCCCAATATTTAAACCTTTTAGGATGACTGATAAGCTTAGAAAAGAGTTTGCTAAACTCAAAGCTTTTAATCAACCTCTTAGTCAGCCTTCTGATGAGTTTAAGGAAAAGCTTGAAGGATTAACTTCCATTATCATTCAAGACACTCCTCAGACTTCCCAAGAAGCCCATTCCAGACTAACCCTTACTAGAGCCAGATCTAGGCATGAAGCCCAAAAGGATAAAGATAAAGAAATCAATGTCCTTAACGAATAACTCTAACTCAAATAGGTATGTCCAAATTAATGCCATTAGAATCTAAGCCGTATTACAATAGGGCAACTGCTCCTGATCTTCTCTTAGAAGAAAAGGAACATTCCAAATCCTTTAATGCCAACCACATCTATGAACGGAACATAGATGGCAAAATTGAGTATCAAATCCTCAATATCCTCTAGCAGATGACCATGGTTGCTACAGGCTATGATACATCCCTTAATTGTTCTAAAGCAGTTATTGTCAACATTTTAGTTTCCGGTTTCACTGGACAACTAAAAGGTTGGTGGGACAACTACCTGTCTGAGGAGCATAAAATTACCATCCAGAGAGCTGTCAAGATGGAAAATGATGGCACTGTCCTAACCCATGATGGTAAGCCAATCCCTGATTCTATCAACCAGTTAATCTTCACCATAGTTCAACATTTCATAGGTGATTCCAGCTTATGGAAAGATAGATCTGTTGAACTCCTTTCCAATCTTAGATGTAAAACCTTAGCTGACTTTAGGTAGTATAAGGATACTTTTCTCACCAGAGTGTTTACTCGTGAAGATAGTCAAGAGCCTTTCTGGAAGGAGAAATTCCTTGTTGGTCTTCCAAAATCCTTAGGAGATAAGGTTAGGGATAAGATCTGTAGTCAACACCCTAACAATGAAATCCCTTACAAGCAATTGAGTTATGGTCAACTTATTACTTACATGCAGAAGGTAGCCTTAAAGATTTGCCAAGATGATAAAATACAGTATCAGCTTGCCAAAGAAAAGGCTCAAAATCACAGAGATTTGGGAAATTTCTGTGAACAGTTTGGTCTTCCTTGTTCCAAGCCTAGGAAATCCATGAAGCATACCATAATTCTGATAGACAAAAACCTAAGAAGTTTGTTTATCATTGTCATAAGTCAGGAACCCTGCCTAGGAAGCTTAGGAGAGAATTCCAAACCAAACCTCTATTTGATAAGGTCAACATTCCCAAGATATGGAACCACCACAATATGCTGAGGCTCCCCTATCAACAGACCGATTCGCCTTGACAGTGGAGCTCTTGTTTAGTAAATATGTAGAACCCCAATGTTCGTCCAAGGCTGCTCGAACATTGGTTGTTATCCACTCTCCTTTATCTTGACCATTTCTGATCTTGTTCATTACACTTTTCAAAATGCGTGAACTTTTTTTCTCAAAAACAGTTCTAATGGCTCGCTCTTCCGTTGGGTGCCACCTATAATATTTCTTCATAAAATAGGAAACAATAACTAAATTAGAAATGATAGAATAAACAATTCATTTTAAATTAAACCAGAATTAAAATTACCTCAAACTCTCTAAATCACTTATTGTGAAGGTCAACTAATACCTTCAACCAACTTGCAACTGGTTCATCAAACTTTTCCCTAATGATATCTGATATGATATTAGAACATCCATATGTTGGTTGAAACCTATGTACAAAGAAATTGTCAATACCACATTTAAAAAACATTTTAAGAAAAATTCATAGTTAAATAAAATGCACTTACTCTCCTTTATATGCAAGAATGAAAGGCCTTTCATTAGCAATATGTTCACAATTTGGATCAGGTGGCTACTCAGGTGTAAGAGAATTCTCTGGTGCTAAAGGTGAAGCATCTCCAACAGGGGTAATGGGAATTGAATCCATTACAAAGGTCAGATTTGGTTGGTCTTGAGTTGTAGGAAGTATGTTTGGTGTCGGCGTAATGACATTAATCTTCTACAATGATTTGTAAATGTTTTGCGACCACCACCTCTACCTCTATCTGCCATCTACATGTTTGATTTTGTTACACATGTACATATACACACGCACACATATATATATATATATATATATATATATATATATATATATATATATATATATATGATATTTAAGAACAAATAAATAAAAAGTGAAGTACCACAAATAATACACTTTAGTAAACAAATAAATCCAACTTGTTAATCACATAAACATGTTTTCTACACGAAAATAGGTCATTTATCTTCTCTTTCATATTCACTACAAGAGTAAAAGTAACAATTATTACAAACCACAATCATACAAATGTAAAAATATTGTAGATATATATACACAATGAATATAACGCATGCAATCAACCTTAATGTATGAATTACCTAAGAAATATATGTATCATCAAAATCACTCTCAATCTCATTCTCACTTAATATGCATTCATCCTTGTCTGGTTCAACCAAGTTTGGTTGTTTAAGTAAATCTGCATCTATCTCTTCTCCACCTCCATCAATATCCACAAGAGATTCATTAATGACATCAGGGTCAACTTCCAACACTTCTTGAGCCCTACAGGCTCATCATCTTGGTGTGGAGCCTCTTGCTCAATTTCACTCACTATATTGTCAGTGATTTTGCTGAGAGTTTTTGTCTTCATTGCGGCTAACCATCCTCGATGTCCCTCAGGATATGTTGTGTAATAAACATGTTTTGCTTGTTGTGCAAATATGAATGGGTCGTATGCTTTAGTATACCTTTTCGATTGCCTTACTTCAACAATCTCATACTTTTTATCTACTCGTGTCCCTATATAAGGAGTATTATCAAACTAATCACACTTGAATAGAACTAACTTCATCAATGGGATACCAATAAACTCCAATTGAATAATACCAGACAACATTCCATAAAAATTCTAACACCGTAATATAGTGAGTTTTTTTACCAAAAAATACAAAAAAAAAAATATTTACAACAGCATACATGTATCAGATTTATTTACCAAATCGTACATGTTTACTATTCACAGTGTAAATTCGGGTTGGGAGAATCTGAATTTACACTGTATTTTTTTTTTAATTTCAAAACCCAATTAAGAATTCGGGTCCCAACCCGAATTCTTAACTTTTTTTTTATGTTTTTTTTAAAGATAATAAAATAATAAATAAAAATATTCAAAAATAATAAAATTAAAGAATGTAATAACGATTTTGTCCAATACAAATGTTAGCTATTTTTAACAAACCAGTAATCCAACAAGTCCCAATAACCGATCAACATGTTGTAATGATCGATGTAGATGTTGTACATGATGAACAACTACTACAATGATTCAAATGGAAGAAGACATGTCAACTGCACAACATCTTTCAAACTATGATTAGTTTAGTTATTTTCGTATTTCAATTGTTATTGTTGGAACGTCACGTTATTTTTGTTTTATTATGTTATGTTTATTATGTTTGTCTAGGTGTCTCTAATCTCAATTATCGTAATGTTTCAATTTCTCTGTATAATATAATAGAGATATAATGACTATTTATTCATGATATTTTTAATCAATTTAATTTTTTAATTATTTCCCCTTTTTTATTTTATTTTTCTTTGTATAATATAGTTAAGATGTACTAATTAATTTTTCTCATTTTTTCACAGCCAATAATCAACATTATTTATCATAACTTAAACAAATATAAATATTAATTTATATTAAATTATCATTTTTGTATTTTATATATTTTAATATAAATCTTAAAAAATGACATAAAAGAAAAATAAAACATTAATTTGTCCTTATTTAGATTTTTTAATTTTATTATTTTCTAATAAAATTATTATTTTTTACTATTTCTAAATAATTTTATAATTTTATTATCTTAAAAAAAAAGTTAAGAATTCGGGTTGGGGGACCCGAATTCTTAACTGGGTTTTGAAATTAAAAAAAAGTGCAAATTTGAGTCCCACCAATCTGAATTTACACTATAAATAGTAAACATGTACCATTTAGTAAATAAAACTGGTATATGTATGTTTTGGTAAATATTTTTTTTTATGTGCCATTTGGTGAAAAACTCCCTTTAGTAATGTGATTTAATTTAGCTCTATGCTCGAAGAGGATGTTCATATACCTTTCATAGAAAATCATACTATAAAAATATCAACAACGTAACCTCCAAAGTTCTAATCATTAAAAATTGAATTCACCAATTAATGTATATCTCTTTCACGATCCAGAACCATGGTTCCCATAAATAATCAAGTGATACATGTATCATTTGGTAAATAAAATTGGTATATGTATGTTTTGGTAAATATTTTTCTTTTTATGTATCATTTGGTGAAAACTCCGTAATATAGTTATAGAAATTATGATAAAATTATTGTTACAGGTATAAATAGAGGCTCTTGTTAGTAAAGATTAATTTGGATGCAGAAAATGCTAAATTATAAACTTAAATAAATTGTCATAAAGTTTTGGATGAAAATTTATTAGTATAGTTTAAAATATAATACTCACACTATTATATTACATAATAAACATTATACATACATTATATTACATATACACCATAATTTACATACAAGCCATAAGTTCAAATATTACAGACCATACATCCATAATTAAAGTGCGAAATCTAAAGTTAGTACAAACCATAAGTTTGTAGCAAACCCTATATATACAAAAGTACTATGTAACAATGGAAACACTCAATTACTAATAGAGCCAAGCCCCAGTAGGATTCCATGGACCATGAGAACCACTTGCACAATTGCAAAAATTGTCAGCAAAACTTCCCTTTGGTTCTTCAGGATCAGACTCACCACTAGAATCCACAATACCTCCCAGAGCGGGCACATAAGAAGGTTGCATAGTATTACCACTGCTAGATGACATGTTAATTGGCTCCATAGGTGGATCAGGATACATTTGAGGAAATTAGATGAAATGATCATTAGGGTTAAACATGCTATTAAGTACAGAAATAGGAAAGTGTGCACCAAAATACATGTAAACACGAATAACAGGTTGCATAGTAATAACATAATAGTTCCTAGTGTAACGACCCCATATGCATTCGGTTCATTAACATTATATTATGGTCTTAAGCGCAGTCATACTTAACGTAATAAGTAAACACATAAGCATTAAAATAAATAAGACGTCTAACAAAATCACAAAACATTATGTATGGAATTTTTGTATACATCCCGGCATCCGGGTTCTATTCTATAATACACACATACAAAAACCATACCGGGTAACAAAATATACAACAAAATTAAGCCAATAGGCTCTCACCAAGACCGCCTTCCGATTTCTGCTCCCTCGGACCCGGCCTCGGCCTACCTGACCTCTCAATCAACATTCACCGAACACCTCTACTCGGGTCTCTTACCCCGGACCTCATCCTCAGCTTGCTGGCTATTACTTGCAATAAAATATAATCCCCAATCGGGGTGAGATACAATCTCAGTAAACTCAGGGTTCTTGGAGACTTACCTCCCCTTGGTTCACTTCCACAGTACATAGCATTTATATTAGCATTATAAATAACATAGTTAACCTAGACTTTTAATAAACAATGCATGTACATAACCCCACCAACGTACCATTCTAGCATAGATATGCAATTTAGCCAACCGGTGCAAATATCATACACAATTGCATATCAGATATACAAGTTAGACAGCTAATACACATATTGTGCACTCTTGTATATCTTCCAGTGCACTCCGCATACACATCACGTATCCCAGCCTGAGTCCCAGACCACAGACTCCATGTGTTAATTCCACCAATGTGCCTCTCCAGCATCGACATGCACAAATGTACATCCAGGTATATAAATTAGCCAACCAGTGCACATCTCCATTACATGTATGTTTTCAATCAAAAAAGCAATAATACACAATATAAATACACGCACCATGACATCCAACAACCATCACTCCTCAGGAGTATGGTGGAATACAATCAAGGGAATAAAATGCCAAGAACATAGAGCTTACCTTCTCTGATCACAGCACCGGCCTTCTCAGCCTCGCGTTTACAACCACCGATATCTTATTTATCAAGCCCTACACCAGACAAGAAAGATATCAAGAAAGGTTTTCAACCATTTCATGAAAAGAACCCCGTTCTTTTCCAGGTCTCAAACATCTATCACCAATCAGTGACTTGTAAACCCCATAAAGATCTAAATGAACATAGCAAAATATCCAAAACCCAGAAAAGTTATCTTTCAAGGTTGAACCTTCATCACAACAACCTTCTAAGTATATTCTTCCAAAGAACCATAACCCAAAACCAAACCTAACTCATATAAGTCATTTTTCCTCTTAAAACCAAACTCAAAAGAAACGGTAAACTCACGTGTCTTACCTTAAAAACGTCAAGGAAGGCTAGAAAATAGCTTCTCCAAGTTTGGATGTCCTTAAAGTGCCTTCTAACTCTTAAAGGTTGAAACTTTAAACTTTCTTTGGAGAAATGGTCTCCTCGTAGGGTGGTTCTCACAAAGAACAAAGGTTGAAAACTAGTTTGTAAGATGATTCTCTTCAATCCTTACGTTGGTTGTAAAGGTGTTTAGGTTAAGGAATGAGTAACTATGAAGCTTTTCTTACTTTTAACAATGGAGGAAAATGGAATACGAGAGAAAGTGTTTTAGCAAAGGCGGTAGAAACAAGGTTATTACTGAAGTATCTCACTCGTGCATACCTTAAATATCCAGAGAATCGACACGCGTCATATCGTAATATGAGGATTTTTCCCACGTCAAAACCACCAGCAGGGAGTCAACATGTGTCACTTGGCTAAGTCCGGATTAAACAACAAATACTGACTGTTCTAATCGCTTACAAATACTTATGTAATCGATTGCATAAGAACCCGTCCTTGATACTATAGTACGTCCAATGTTCCCTCCTCCTCCGACCTCATCCGTCCTAATCCAACCTATTCTGACCTCATCTGAGTTCCTACCTTGGTACTTCACAAGTCCAAGGTTCCTCCCAACCACTTCCAGGATCACTAACTCGGTAACTCTATTAAAAAGAGTTTGCGAGCTCTTCCGGTCTCTCTACCCGGTAGCTCTTACAAGTCAATTAAATACGAGCTCCTCCGAGCTCAACCGAGATCACACTAGTTTATCCGAGATCACAACTTGGATCTCAAAGAAAAGGAATATACGAGCTCTACCGAGATAGCTACCCGGTCGCTCTTCCCTTCCTTGTCCGAGTCCCTTCCTATACAACATCGCTTTTCCCCAAAAATGTTATGTATATACACCACTTACGTGGCACTACCCCGGTCATGCACTAACCCGGTCTTCTTATAAAACTAACATACAACACAATCTCAGATATGAAAAGGTGCTATCTACACCCCCCCTCTTATCCGAGTTCCAAAATACACCCCCCTTTTGTGACAACCCCGTCACACGAACCCAGATATATCACATGGTCATTATACCTAGCCTCATCACGATCCCACCACCATTCCAAAGCATTAAGGAATATTATCACGGATGGCATCTAAAAAAACAAATCTAGTGAGAAATAAAATTTCTCAGTAGGCAAACTAAACCATTCAATAGGTTAGTATATTAGTAATTCACAAATAATTTGCACATTCCATAATTTATCAATATAAATGTAAATATTCAAGTAACCATTCAAACAATATATGCATGAGAAAATTCCAAAATGCACATGGTCTCTACATCCCTACCCGGGTGTAGTACAATGCAACTGTCTTACATTAAACAATGCATGATTAATCCCAATGTGCACCTGGTCTCTACATCTATGTCTGAATGTAGTACCCATTTTTGTTTCTAAAATCTCTTCATGGATTCAGAAACAATTTTAATGTATCATCACATAAAATCCATTATTTTCCTTTGTAATACAAACCATGATTAAATCCATACAACTTCATGGAAACTTTATCACAAAAATCATAACAATATCAAATATGTGGCTTGGCCACCATCATAGTTTTATGGAATCACAATTTATGTTTATATTTACACAACCTCATGAAACTTTACTACAAAAATTATGACTTAACCAATATATGGTTTCGGCCATCATCCATACTCCATACAAGTTTATGCAATCTTATGCATGCAAATACTTTCACTAAGTTAAGAAGAACATGATTGTGCTATAGTTAGTAAATTCCAATATACATCCAATATAAGTTACACTTCCTTTCTACTTACACAAGAGAGCTAAAACATATTCTAGACCTTAGTCTCCTTTCAAGTTGCCATCCAAAGACTTAATCCTCAAAACTAAACCACTCTAGTATTTAAAACCATTTCAACACATCATTCAACTTCTACTTCTCAACATCACTTCAAAAAAATCCCAATATATATATATATATATATATATATATATATATATATATAAATAGTCCCAATGGTCATCAAAATCAGTTCAAAAGATCATCAAAATCAAGTCCAACAATCACTAATATTTCAGCAATTCACTCAACAACATATTTCAACACTTAATCAACAAGAACACATCATAAAGTAACCTCTAAGGAGCTAAAAACTCAGCCTAGTGTGTGATAAGTGCCATATTTTAGTTAAATTCAGGCTTACAATGCTGGCACTTATCTTTTGATATCAGTAAAATTGCTTATAAACTTGCCTTAAAACCTAGTTGATTTGTATTTAGTACTTGTATGAATGTTGTTTTTCACATTTTGGAAGATTAGTCCAATCATATTTTGTATTTTGATAGGTTCTAATGGTATTCAAAGCATCAAACAAGCAAAGCAAGCAAAATGGGCATAAAAATCAAATTTGGAAGGTGTCAGAAGAAAAATTACCCAGAACTCGTCCAGGCCCATGACCTTTCTTCACCATTAAATCTTTAACTCCCCCAGGCGAGCATCCTCAGGCTAAATCACTCCCCCAGGCGAGCTTCAAGTTCCAAGGAGATAAGATTAACTCGCCCAGGCGAGCAAACACAGGCAAAACCACTCGCCTGGGCGAGTGGACATAAGCAGCTAGCCAAATTCTATAAATAGCCATGTAGGGGTGAAAGATAAGGATGCTTGGAAGGCCAAGGGACGCCTTGGATGAATTTTCTAAGCTTAGGAACGTAATTTTAGCTTAGGATAGCTTAGGGAGAGTGAGAGAAGTGAGGAATTAGTGTGGAAACTCCACCGGAAAGAAGCAGTGATGGTTCCTTTCATCAATTCTTCCATTACTGAGGTGCTCTCCACAATGATTGGCTAGTTTCTCTTAAGGATTGGATGTAATCTTCTTACCCCTATGTATCTCTTTTAATATTTACTTATGCATGAATCTTTTCTATTCCTTATTGTTAATTTCATTCTTTTCTTAATGCTTAATTCTACTTGATCACTAGTTTCATGAAAATAAATTCTAAGTTTAACTAGAAAGTACTCTTAGGATTTGAACTAAATGATTTTACTCTTTACGTTACGTTGCTAGGAATAGAGCATAACGTTTAGATTGCAAATAACACACGATTATGATTGTAATGCTGGGTTATTTACTTCGTATGTGAGGAATGGATATTCGGTAAATATCCTTAGAATTCTCGATTGCGAGGGATCAATTCGGGGTGAAATAATGTGTGCATCAATAATGATAGAAAATGATTTATACATGGTAAAGTTAATTGAATACTGAGGGTATGAATGATGAAACCCAATCCCACCTTCTCATAAATATATTTCATTTTACTAGTTTCATAAGTTTCTGTTACTTTCGTAATCACATGAAATTCCGCTTATCCTTATTGTACATAACTATTGAACTGTTGAGTTTTATTTGGAAAAACTGAGTAGCTCAAGTCCCTGTGGAGATGAACTTTTATAAATTTTGTAACTTACAACGATAATTGGTACGCTTGCCAAGAGTCTAACAAGATTCTGGCGCCGTTGCCGGGAATTTGAGTCACTTACTCAGTTCTTTTAGATTAAATTTTTCAGTTTAGTAGAACTTTTTTATTTACTTCCATTATTTACTTTCTTTTGATTTTGTATAAATTCTCTTTTGTTATATTTTATTTTCACTAACCTCGGTACTTACGGGTTATTGGAGTTTGTTCTTTTTTTTCTATATGCGAGATAAGTTTTCTGCAGATAAAACATTATCAGGCAGAAAGGAACAACGGGAAGAATAAGAAACAAGCAGCCAACAAGCCACCGGGTTAATCTTCTATTTTATTCTCCTTCAAAAGCCACTTGTAATTTATATTATGGCTGATAAAGGAGGAGAAGAAAATAGACCACCAAAGAGGACTCTTGGTGACTATGCTTACCAACAAGGACCAAAGCATTACAACAGCATAGTCATTCCTCCTTTTAACAACAAGGTTGTGGAGTTAAAGCCAGCATTGCTCAGTCTAATTGGCTCACATCCCTTTGTAGGGATGGACCATAAAGATCCATACACTCATTTGTCTACCTTCATGGAGTTATGCAGTACCATGGGAGCATCTGATAAAGATTCTGAAGCTGTGTACCTCAGAGCTTTTCCATTTTCTTTAATAGGTAAGATAAAGACTTGGCTCCAGTCCCAACCAAACAAAAGTCTCAACACTTGGGAAGAAGTGGAGGAAAAATTCATTGCTAGATTCTTTCCTCCATCCAGATTCATAAGCACAAAATTAGCCATTGCTACTTTTTCCCAAGGAATTGATGAACCTCTTTGTGAAACATGGGAGAGATTCAAATCCTTAATGCGTAGGTGCCCAAACCACAATTTTGATGATGCTGCACAACTACATATTTTCTACAGTGGTTTGAGACCTCAGACAAAGATGATTCTTGATGCCTCAGCTGGAGGTACGATGATGTCAAAAAGCCCTGAGGAAGCAATTGTAATCATTGACTCCATAGCAGCCAGTGATTACCAGTCTCATCATGATAGATCTCCGATTCAAAGAAAAGGTATAATTAAGCTGGATACTCAGAATGCAATTCTAGCTCAAAATAAACTCTTGACTCAACAATTAGAGGCCTTAACAAAATAGATAGGCCAACTTCCTCAACAATTTCAGCAAGCACCTAATGAATTCCAACAAGAGGAGGCTCATTATTTGCAGAATCAGACCAGACCTCAACAGAAATTTCAAGGAAATTACCAAGGCTACATAGGTGGTCCAGGTTCAAATTAGCCTTATGGCTGGAGGCAACAAAATGATAATACATATTATGGTCCCACTAACTCTTCTTTTGCAGGTCCCTCTAACAACTTTTATGCAAGTTCTTCAAATATGGGTCCACCACAACAACAACAACAAGCTCAACTTGATAGAATAGCAAAAATGGAAGATACTCTAACTCAATTTATGCAGATGTCCATCACAAATCAAAAGAACAGAACACTGTTGAGTTTTATTTGGAAAATCTGAGTAGCTTAAGTCCCTGCGGAGATGAACTTTTATAAATTTTGTAACTTACAACGTTAATTGGTATGCTTGTTAAGAGTCTAACAGTGTGCTCAATCAAAAATCTACACCATTGAGCATAAGAGTTAGTCCAACTAAACCCTTAACCAAGATTGAAAGCCTAGCCTACCTTAAGCAATATTTCTTCCAACTCCTCCAAGTACTCGGCTGCACCTCAAGGTCTTGAAGGAATGAAAGTCCTGTCTTGTATTGGATGGTATGGAAAAAAGAAGAGAAGGAAATGGAGGTGAAGGGCTATGATTTTGAAGCCAAGAAAGAACTGAGAAGGATTAAAGCAAAATGAAAAGAGAAAAGGAAGAGAATTGGCCGTGAGTTTTTGAGAAAGAGCATTGCACTGTAGAATTTTAATCCAATGAAATATTTATAGAAGAAAAATTAGTTAGAATGGAAGCCTAGTTAGTCCTTAATTTAGTTATAGTATAACTAAGTAATCATGCCATGAAGATAATTACTAGATTTTTAGGTTTAATGTTAAAGCTATGCATTAAATGCAAGCTTATCCATTCATCATGCAAATATTCCCTTCATAAATGCTAAGATTCACGTTCAAAAGCTTCCTTAAGAAGCTTGTTCTTTTTTATTTATTCACATAAGGCATAGTTTCAACTTTTGTTTCATGCATTCACATATACACATACACACTTACATGACTACACCTTTTTTTATTCTCTTTATTGTACTTTCATGTGGCTTCCTTAAATATACATACATGCTATCCTTTAAATTTTGTCTCTTTTGGTTTATACCACTTGTACTTCATGTGCTTTTCAATTAATGTGGTAGCTACTAAGGTGTCATTACCTATTAATTTCCTTTGACCAATCATCCTAAAATCTTATGTCTTTATCCAATACTCCACACTGCTAGGTCTCTTTATGTTACTAACATTTTGTTTCTTTTCTTAAGTTAACTAATCATGACTAAATCTATTCTAAGCACTTCTAAGCTTGCCACTTGGATCCATTAGTTTCCTATCATATCCTTCTTGTTTCACACTACCATCACATGTGTTCCTCATGTGATAATTTTCCTCATAACACCAAATCTTTGCATCATATAACCATGTATTAATCATCACATGGTTATACTTCTTTATAAGCATATCACACAAATAATTCAAACATTAATACAAACTCAAGAAAAAAAATTAAGGATGTTACAAAAATCATATTCTAGTTGACCATCAGTTCCCCGTACATAAACATTATAATTAGAAGAATTCATGCCTTCATTCCAACAAACTGTTTGAAATTTGTATCCATTTATAACATACATAGACCATTATTTAACTTTTGTCTTAGGTCCCATGCCAAATTAACCAATATTGAATCTTGAATATTATTTTCTGGATTTAGAACCTAAAAAATTTAACAATTAACGTCGTATAAAAGACCATATCATTATGGAAGAAATATTATTTGAACAATATATAAGGTGTTAACCTACATATTGCTTGAACCATGTAGGAAAGTTGGATGAAATGTCTTGGTTAAGTTGAGCATCTGAAGCAATGGGATTCAGCTCCCTTAAAAAATTCTCATAAATACTGGAAAGGAGAAAAAAATTACTCAAAGTACACAAAATAACATGATTAAATTATTTAATTAAAGTTATACAAGTATTAAAATCATCTTACTCTAAATATGGCCCAACCTCTGGACAATTTTGAAGAAAACATACAAGTTAGCAACATGAAGATCAACTTGGTCCAAAAAATACGTTTTAGATTTACCACTCGCTCTTCTGGGATAATTGAAAATTGATATAGGAGGAGGAGATGAAGAAACTTCATCCTCATCAACATTTCGAGGCATCCTAGTCCTTCTCATTGCAATTTGATCAGGAAAGTAAAATGAGGCAAAGGTAGATGTCTCCTCCACTAAGTATGCTTCACAAATCGATCCCTCGACTTTAGCCTTATTCTTAACTTTATTTTTTAGGGAATGTAAAAACCTAAAATTAATATGAATAAGCATTTTTAAAAAATGACTATATAATACAATGGTGTATAAATGATTACTCATTTTATACCTCTCGAAAGGATACATCCAATGATATTGGATCGAGCCACCAACTTTTTCCTCGTCAGGTAGATGAACTGGAAGATGCTCCATTGAATTAAAGAAGCTTGGTGGGAATATTTGTTCTAACTTACACAACAAAATAGGTATGTTATTTTCCATAACTCTTAGTTGTTCAATATTTAATGTTGTCGAAGTTAGTTCTCTAAAAAATTGGCTAAGTTCAACAAGTGGCTTCCAAATAGGTTTTGGTAATGAGTCAAATGCAATTGGAAGCAACCGTTGAATGAAAAGATGACAATCATGACTTCTCATTCCATGAATTTTTCCCTGTTAAGATCCACACATCGACCTAAATTGGAGGCATAGCCATTTGGTAACTTTAGTTCTTTGACCCATTTAAGAACAGCAAGTCTCTGGATTTAGTCATTGCATAAGTTGATTTTGGTTTAAATAACTTACCACGACCAACATCTACCAACTCAAGCTCTTTATGATTACATATTTATGCTAAATCTATTTGAGCATTGTATGTATCCTTACTTTTTTCATTGATTTCCATCACAATGTTAAAGACATTCATAAACACATTTCTCTGTGTGTGCATGACATCAATGTTATGACGCAAAAGTTGTGTTTTCCAAATAAGGTAACAACCAAAATATACTTTGCTTCTTCCAATTATGTTCAACACCATAACCAGGAAAATCTTTTTGTTCTTGTGACTCAAGGCAGAGTGGTAAATGTGCAACTCTATTCCAAACGTCAAGACTAGACAAATGTGGAGAAGGGGTGAGGTCTCAACCCGACCCTTCTTGAATGATTGTTTATTCCTCCTATATGCATGATTAAGTGGAAGAAATTGGCGATGACAATCAAAATAAAAGACCTTGTGAAAATTTAAAGTTGTGAATGTCTTTGATCGAACAATACATATGGGACAACCAAGTCTGCCAGCAGTTGTCCAACCTCACAACATCCCATAAGCCGGGAAATCATTGATTGTCCACACCAAAGCAGCCTTCATAAAAAAATTTTGCCTCAATGACACATCAAAAGTTGGTATGCCATCATTCCACAAGGTGCATAAGCCATTTATGAGTGGTTGCAAGTACACATCAATCTTGTGCCTTGGATTTGATGGACCTGTAATTAAGACAGTTAAAAACATAAATTCTCTCTTCATGCACATGCCAGGAGGAACATTATATAGAGTTAAGATAATCTCCCAACAAGAGTAAGTGTTCCCAAATTGACCAAAAGAGACTAAACCCATCTGAACATAACTCTAATTTGACATTTATAGGGTCCTGACTAAATTCTGGATGCATTCTATCAAAATTCTTCCATGCTTCACCTTCAAATGGATAATACATGACACTCAAGTCCCTCTGATTCTCACTATGCCATCTCATGTGAGATGCAGTGGCCATTGAAGAGTACAATCTTTTTAGTCTTGGAATGAGTGGAAAGTACCACATTTTTTAACAGGAAACTTCTTTTCAATCCCTCTCCTATTGACTGTCAAGTGCCGATCACTTTTACAAAAAAAAGCAATTAGTTATACTTTTATCTTAATTTTCTTTGTAATACAACATACATCCATTCGGGCAACAATCAATTTTCAAATAACTGAAACCCAGTTTCTGCACCAACCTCTTAGCTTGATAAAAATTACTAACCATAGGATTGTTTTCTGGCATGGTGTCGCCCATAAGTTGAACCATACAATTAAAGCACCCTTTTGACATATTATAATCAGATTTCAAGCTAAGACAAGCCAAAGAAGCTGACAAATCTGAATGATGCTTGGATCTTTCCCACAACGATGTCTGGGTAGCTGCAAGCATACCAAAGAACTTTTGAGCTTCAGGATTAGGATTTTCCTCCATGCATCCTGTCTCAATTACACCGTCTTGTTCTATGTATTGGCCAACTTGATGGTCCAACATGATCCATGATCATTTGCTCATAAGGATTCAATTCTTCCCTTTGCCCACCACTTCCGTAGTATAAACCTTGCAACACTGTTGGAGGAAATTGTGGTAACTCCTCATAGTGGTTTGTCCACCAATAATAATTAGGCTTGAACCTTCCTCATAAAGATCCCTCATCACATCATCCACAAACTTGAAAACTTTACATTTGCATTTCTTGTAAGGACACCTTATTTGTTCACTTACATTCGAAACATGTCCTGACTAGTAATAAACTGTATGAACTTAAACATGCCTTCTCTAAACTCATTTGTCCAACATTTATTAGCATCCAACCTCTGATATATCCACCTTTGGTTCTCAAGAATCTCCATTAATACAAACTACCAACAACAAATTAAAGTTAAGAAATATGAAGAAGTAAGAAAATTTAATCGTTGAATGAAATGATTTGGTAGTATTTAATGGAGTGTGTTCATACAAACACATAAGAGACATACTATTACATCAATGAAGCCACCATTTATATAAGTGTGAGGCACATCAAAACCTTACATCATTTATCTACAAGAAGATCTAAGAAATTATCATTTTGATATCCAGGAAAAATTATTCAAATTTTATTCCATTGGAATTAAATAATTTTAATTTATGAAATATTTGGGACAAAACCACTAGCTTGCGATGAATAATTTGCTTTAAAATTTTATTAATGCATAATACTCTTTTATTGTCACACATAGAATATGATTATGCAATAACTAGTGATTCATTCATACCTTAATGTTGTAGTAGACAAATGCAAATGATCACCTTTTGATCAATTGAGAAAACGCTGAACCATTCCAAATATCTGTAATTTCAATTAAGACATATCTTGTTCATAAATCCAATTTGCTTGCATGGAAAACTGTTGTGTGTTACACAAGATTCCAAAACATAGCACTAGCTTTTCCAAAGAAATAATTGACAAGTTAAATATAAATATCATTCAACCATCCATCCCCTTCTGCTTGAAATAACCGAACAAAAAATTGTAGTTTACTATTAAATGAGGGTTTTTTAATTAAGATGTTTGCTTTCTTTTAAGATTCGACCACCCCATTATATCTTGTTAGAAAATAATCAAATGAATGGCTACAATAATCATGTAATATAAATATTAGTCAACCACCCCATTAAGATGTTTGCCATTGTACAAGACTTCAACAACAGCCTGAATAAGTGCTCTTAAAATGTGGATGTAAGTTTAATTCAATATTAAATTATATAGTTTATAGAGTGAAAATTGCCATATAGTTATAAATACAATTTTAGTCATGTCACTAGTGTGAGATCTTTAACACATTATTTTTCAAAACTAGTTATTAATATATATTTTGGAGAGAAAAGTACCACGAAAACAAATTGTTTGGGAAATTTTAATTAAAATGTGTGTGTGCATGTGGTGTTGGGGGTGGGGGATTAAAAATCATCAATAGGGTATGGATTTGGCGGATCTTATTAGAGTCTTAGAGCCTCAGGTAAGCACAATGATTCCATTTCCAAACACAAGTATGGAATTGGACGAGTCACATTATTCAAGATATCATTCAAGATTTTAAAATGCAAGTATGCTTATAATGCATATATAAACACAACTGGGCAGCTGACGTGAAAATAACAATAGGCTTTGCATGTTTGCTTTAGGCAGCTGAAGTCATAATCAAATGCTCCATAATGCTTGGGCTTTTAGGCATTGCACTCTCTTCTTAAAAAATAGTTCAACATCAAGAAATCTCGTTAAATATTTTATAGTTATGAACATAACACCAACACATATATAAAAACGAATTTTCTTTTTAATAAAGAGGAGTGATATTTATTTTAACTTTATTCATGTATAGACTCTTGATGGAATTCCGACCTCACCCTTATGCTTTATTCATGGTTATGAACGTAACACCAGCACATACATTTGGATGCTTGCAGAAAAACTCCTTCAATAATGACAAGACATGAAATAAAAATAAAAAAGCAATAAGATTAGAATATCACTAATTCCATGATACTACTATTTGAATAAAAAAGGAATAAAATATTTGTATATCTTGAACTACTTTTTGAAAAAGCTTTTGATCCTGAAAAAATAATTTCAAACAAAGTATAAGTGTGTGTGTGTGTGTGTATAGGCAAAGAAAATGAGATCATAATCTTTGATCGAAAGCATATCCATTGGAAAAGACAACAGACACTAAAAAAATTAGTAAATAAATAATTAAAATAGTGTGAAATGATTGTGTTGAATCATGATGCTTGTTACCTATTGCATCACATATACGTTGGTTTAAACATTTAATATATGTTTTTTAGATAAGAAAAAAGTATTTAAATATTGTTTTTAGATTTAAAAAAATAAGTGCTTGAACATTTTTCCTGCTTCTTAAGAATTGCTATACCCGTGAACCTTTGCTCTTTTTCACGAAGGGATTTTATTTTTTTGAATTGGATGTTCAAGTACTGACATGTCTTTTTTTTAAAGTGGTGTAGTTTTCTGGACGTGCCCCTATGTTTCGACAAATTGGAAATCGATAGCAATAGAAGATCTAATTTCCTGGTGTAGTTTCAGCATTTTATATATGTATCTATCATACATATACGCTCTAAAGTGGGCTTGGCTTGAAATAATGATTGAATAAAAAAAAACAATTAAGACATATTAAGGGTGTTTCTTCTTGCACTAAAAAAAGAATCAAGGGCACACCTTTTTATTTTGGAATAGAAGGGGGTGATACTTGATTTTTTTTGGGTACACATTTCTTGAGTCCAAAGATGTGGTGTGGTAGTTAGCCATTGAAGGCTCCATTCCTTTAGTGTTCTTACATATTATCTATATCTATGGATGTCTTATAATTTTTTACTTATTGTTTTAGGAAATGAAAACAAGTCATGACTGTTTCCTTTTCACGATTCCGTTGGAGACTTCAAGCAATCAACTCTTTAAAATAGCTTTACATGATTGTTCATTGTGAATTTGCTATTAGGATTTATATTTAATGAACCTGAATTAATTTTTTTAGATAAGATAAAAGCATCAGATCTACACTCCAAAAGACTAATACTAAAAAAATACTCAGCAGAAAGTGAAAAAATATAAATAAAACTCAGATCCATAACCTCAACTGTCTAGATAGGACAAAACAACAAGCAATTTACCTAAATGATACAAAAATAACAACATAATATTGCATAATACAGGAATTAATCTTTAAAAGAAGATTTTCAACTAGTAAAAAAAATTAAATATTAACTTAAATGTTTTACCTAATAAGTAATAAAAGGGAAATGACCATGGAAGCATGAGTGCAAAGTGCTAACCTTAACTTAGGGAAGGTGGAATAGTAGTGAGGTTGTTTGTGTTGGCACTACTACAAAAGCTACTAAGACGTGTAATCGTAGACGGTTGTAACCTAACCGTCTTAGAATCCTGTGCGGTGGCATTTTCGTAAATAATAAGTTATTTCGAAGACGGTTATATAAGAACCGTCTTTGTTGTTCTAAAATGACGTTGTTTCCATAACAAAGACCGTCGTTGTTGTTTGGTATTCAAAGACGGTCCGGATAACCGTATTTGAATTAAAAGTTTTAAATAAATTCTAAAATTATCTTTTCATTTCCGTCTCACCTATTCGCGACCTTACCTCCGTCATATTTGCCCCCATATTGAATGTGCACGCTCCGTCAGCCACTGTGCTTGTTCCCTCCTTCACTCCATCGTGGTCTGCGTCAATCGCTGGTGGCCGGCGCTTCTCCTTCTACACTGACGTCTTCAGGTTTCAAACCAGGTTTCAAATTATTATAATTAGTCAAAGGCACTCAAAGGCTTGGGGTTATAAGACTCATAACAAGTTGTTGAAATGCTGAAAGATGCATTTTCCAATATCTTCGTGTTGCTGGACATGTTTGTGCATTGCGTGAGCGACTTGTTTTGACTGTGTGAGAGAGGTATTGATAAATAAGATTTGTTATCAATCACTTTGTTTGGGATTTTATTTTTAAAATTAGGGTTTTTAATTTAGGATTGATATGTTGTTTAGGGATTTTATTATTCTCTATAATTGTTGTATTCCAGCTTGGGTCCTGGTCCTGGTCTTGTAATGTTGTCGCTTTAAGTAATGGAATATATGTTTCTCAAGTCTCAACATGGTATAAGGCCATGTTTGGATAATTTTCTCCGTTAACACTCATGGTATAAGTCCTGGTCCTGTAACTGATATAAGTTAGCCTTTTTCAGTTCCAATAACCTTGTATAAGTATGCCAAATGGGTCGTCCTTTCTATTGGGTAACAGCACACCATCTATTCAATGTAATCTGCAGAACAAAGTTTAAGTTACCTTAGCCAGGTATTCTTTGAGGTGCCACCTATGACGATGGTGTTCTGATTTTCCAAAACCATATAATCTGGTAACTCCTAAAATTGTGAATCTTGAATGGCAGGCCTACACTTTCGAACTAGAAGCTGAGCTTGCAAAACTTAAGAAATTAAACAGAGAATTACAAAGAAAACAGGTATCTTGTCATTGGGCACCATGTCCTCATTAGTAATTTGTTAACTATGGTTTTGACTTTCTCTAACTACATTTGGTTTGATGCAGGAAGAAATCATGGAAATGCAGAAAAATAAGGTATAATATCTTGTGTTCTCTATAAGCTATGAATACACTTTATTTACACAGTAGTTGAAAGCCTAATACGCTGTCTTATTCTTTATTTTGGTAGGATTTGGACCCTGCATGCAGACCAAGGGTAAGTAAAATACACTGCTTGAGAAGGACACTTACTGGACCATGGTAGATTATGTGAATGTGAGTCATTGTTACCAAGTGACATCTACGCGAAGGAAGCCATTATGTCATAAGGACTAGAGTATATATATGTATGTGACCCGTGAGGTAATTGCAGTCCAAAGGAATAATTTTGGATTCTACCATGCATTGCTTTGATGATCTTTTTAACTTATAAATACTACTGCAACATTGTAGTTAAGGGATGGAAGATGATTCTAAAGTACACCCTGCCCTTATCTTAGCCTCATAGGTTTCTAAGATACAATAATTCCTTGAAATTAAGGACTCAATTGAGCTTGAGTACCTATTCAAATAACTACTGATCACTAGTGTCTGTTTTCATTCTCCTATTTCATGATGTTTTCTAACAGCAACAACTAATTTGTCTTGCAGAAGTTACTATAGATGTACTAATATCAAATGTAATGTTTGCAAACACGTGGACATCATTCATGCTTGCGGGTTAAGGAGCAAATAACAAATGCTAGATCACTTGAAATAGGACCCCTGCATGTAAACCAGAACCAAGATATTTGCTTGACGTGCTACACCACAGCATCAAAATCAGGAGCCTTGTTCAGAAAAATAATAGAATTTCTATGTAGCCATAAACACCAACAAGTGGGGTGCCATATCAGTTTCAGATTGGTAATGTTTTGATAGAAGGAAATTAGAACTATTTCAGAAACTAATGAACCCTATACCAATATGCTTCATTCTATCATAATTATTTACCGTAACCTTCAATGTTTGGAGGCATCATAATTTTTTATTTTGGAGTTACCTCTTTTTGTGTCTCTGTATATCTTTTTATGAAAGCATTCTGGTTAATCTTTTTTCTTTTTTAATAATTCTTCTTATGAAAGCATTCTGGTTAATCTTGCATTTTTCTGCATAGGGTTGTGAGCAGCCACTTATTGTCTGGTTTGCTCCCAAGCACGAACGCCACTGGACGTCCGACACCGTGCCGGAGATGGCATTCGTCAGCGCTGGGAACTGAGTACAACTCTGTCACCGACGAGTACGTTGAGGTCATTCTTGATGTTCAAGACGATCACACCATCGTTCTCCGCGGTGTTAAGCCGATGACTATCGTTAACGTCAACGACAGCGTCACCACAAGCTGAAATGAAACTTCGGCGTCCTCCGCGTGGTCGCCGTCCATCAGGAGGAGCTCTCCCAACCGGTGGCGGCAGTTCTCGCAGGAGCTGAAGGCCGAGGCGGTTACGAAGGCGAGGCAGTTCTCACAGGAGCTCAAGGTGGAGCTGCGGTGGTTCTCGTGGAGCCAAGGCGGATCTGAAGTGGCATTGATAGCTCGAGATCTCAGGAAGCAACGCGCTCAGCTTGAAGAAAGAGCTTGGGCACGAGTCAATGTTATCCAGAAAAGAGAGTTCTGGCACTGTGACACAAATCCACTATGGTTATAGCACAACCATTGTAGACATGGGCTAAACTACTACGGTTCATACAAAAAAACCGTAGTAGAAATGACATTTTTAATTTTTTTTTTATTTTTTTTAAATTCACCTAAATCAAAGACGATTTTGTATTAAACCGTAGTTGAAATGCTTTTACATCAACGACACACATATCAACGACGGGCCTTTGACCGTCTTTGTAATTCATTTAGAACCGTCGTAGTTTTAGCGGCTTGTAGTAGTGTGGGTGTTAATGATGTGCCTGGTTTGGTTTCCCTTGTTGTCTTGGATTATTGTGTCTGTGAAGTGTGAACATTGAACACTGATTTGTGTTTTGTTATGAGGATAGTGTGTTGAGCGTGCAGGTGAAGGGTAACAAAGGAAGGTGAGTGAGTGAGAATGAGGAAGGAAACAAAACAAAAAAGTACTGGAGTGAGAGTGAGAGTCTTTGTCACTTCATAGAACTTGAATTAATCGATATGAAGTATGACTTTACGTCTGCCAACTGCACAATACAAAAAAATGATATTTTTGTGATGGCTAAAATAGCTATTTCTGGCGGCTAAAAACCGCCACAAACTAAATTTCCAACGGTCTGGAATGACCGCCAGAAGTAACGTCTTCAGTAAATATTGTGACGGTTTTAAGAGGAACGCTAGTAAATTCGCTAGAAACTTTGTGGCGGTTAAAAGCCGTCACAAAGTTTTCAATCTCCATTTTCTCTTTTCTTTTTTCATTTTCTAGCTGTTTCAAAACCGCCACAAAGTTAATTTTTTTTCTAATATTGTATATTTTCCTATTTATTATATCTCCTATTGATTATTTTACTTAAAACAAATACTATATTAAAAAATAAATTTATACTATTTATTATATCTCTGATTTCTTAATGGTTAATCAATTAAAAAAGAAAAAAGGACAAGATTTAAAAATCCACCAAAATTTATAACATTTTTAAACATTTCCCTCTTGTTTAGCTGCTTCATAACAATTGCAAGCATAAAATCCACCAGTTCTTTCACACCATGCACCAAGGCATAGCCTATGTAGATAAAAATATATCAAAATTCAGTAAAACATCTCACAAGCTCAAGTTGTTTGAACCCATTAGCCATGTTAAAGGCACAAATATATACATATCATTCACCCCAATGAAAGGAAGACTCGAATTTACAAGGAGGAGTACATGTCATGTGCATGCACCCTTGATTTTTTTCAATTGGTCGCTTGCACTTGGGACATGGCTTTGAGTTAGCAAGTATCCTGAAAATCATTAAAGGCAATTTCATCCTGCACTATATGTTTTTCACCATGCACTATATATTTTCTTTTAATGGCAAAAATGCCCTTGCTGTAAAATACTAAGGATAAAAATATCCCTCGTGCTCCTGCTGTGCTATTCGGTTTCGTTTGCTGTCTTCTTCCTTTGGGTGATCGCATTGTAGCTGCATTTGTTGTGGTGGTGGTGACATTGCATTGGCTTAGTAAACTGCGTCGCCGGAGCGTTCCTAGTGGTGGTGGTCCTTGCTGGTTGCTGTCGTGGTGGCGTCGAGGTGAGTGTGCACTGTAGCTTTTTTTTTCACTGTGCACGGATTGATTGATCCGTAGAGATGATACGGATTGTACAATCCGTAAATATGTTTAATGGATCTTACGGATTATGTAATCCGTATGCATCTTACGGATTATGTAATCCGTATATTTCATACGGATTACGTAATCCGTAAGAAGCATACGGATTACGTAATCCGTAAGATGCATACGGATTAC